>JAMKCH010039877.1:0-30057 GCA_023653785.1 Ophioderma brevispina
CGTTTTGCACTGCATATCAAGGGAATTATTTCCTTTTCCAGTTATTTAATCCTGTTTTTTGTCAGTAAATTTTTCCTTCCTTATTTAATCATTTTCCCAGTACAATTTGATAATTCCAATGGCACTCCTGAACTGTTTTACCAATAATATTCTTGAACTGATTAGCATAATTACTATATTTTAGAGATTTGTATTATTTCCAAAAGCCTGGGCCTCAATGAAGTGTGTCGACTAATTTTTGTTCTTTAACTATTTCTAAGGCAGTCAGTTTACAAGCATAATTCTCGGTTATCTACGCGTTTTAGACTTATGTATGCATGTGTGTGTCGGAAAATTTTTGTTTAAGTTTTGACACCCTGTGGAAGAATGACAATAATTATTAACCTGGGGGTCACCTGTACATGGTCCGGGAAACCAGAAACGGATGAAATACCCCTATCGCGAAGACCAGATTGTTCAAATGGACACTATTCCGAGACCCGGCAAGGCAAAATTACAATGGCAATTTTAACCTGGGATTTTACACTCCATTTGATCTATTTTATGGACTTTTTTTATTTTTATTATGTTTTGAGCATGAAATCAATACAAAAATCATCATTCAATTCAAATCAATCAATCAAAATCAAATTCCCTGCAGTTTTTATACTCTACCTGACGAAAAGTAAAATTTGATACCTAATGTGAGACTGACAGAGACCAGTTTTAATTTGATACCCTATATTGCAAGCGCGAGACATGCCCAGTCTCGCGTTTTTTGTAACGCGGGTGTTTATTACCCGCGACCAGATACCCGTTACCCCCCCCCCCCGGATTATTACCTTTTATGGGTTGACCTCTACAGAGATCTTTATACTGATTTAATGAGTATTCCTTTTTTAGGAAATAAACAAGTAAAACAAAAATGTGTTGATTTTTGTTCAATATAATCAATAAGCCTTCGAACGTTTCTCGGTAGGTGTTCTTAAACTGGAAATAGCGCTTCAGTGAATTTGAAGTTCGTATCCTTAAAAATCTCCTGTCACTTTAATGGGAGGGCGCTCTTACCATATCGAACGTTCACACAAGGTGTGACTAAAGACTATTCCTGGTCCGAATATTTTTTTTTTGACCGGGGAGGTGGGGGGGGGGGGGGGGGTGGGGGGGGGGGTGAGGGTGGGGGGGGGGTTAAGGACGCGATCTGCTCTATTTGGGCATTGGGATTTTCCAAACGGTAATGTGTGGACTGCTACGTGCATTTACCGGGCAGTCTCGGTCCCCGTGACATTAAAAATCATCTCTTAAACCTTTGTTTCAAAGATCTAGTAATATCATGATAAATTAGAAAAAAAAAATTATTGACTGTCAAAATCCTTCGGGGTTAGTGGGATTACCCCACTGCAAAATGTGTAATTTCCATAACGGTCATTTAGATTGAAATATTTGTGACCAGCCTAGTCCTTTAATCAAGTCTGTGTGTAAAACCGTTGCGATATGCGTAATAACGCCCTATACCGTTAAGTCTTTGAAACGGACTAGCACCCGAAAGTTAATGCGTTTTGAATTTGCTGTTAGGTGGCATGTCCTCCCCCTGTAAATTGACCATTATTGGAAAATTACCACAACCACTCTTTTGGCAGCAGGGTTAATCCACTAACCCAACAAAGTCAATAGTTATCTAAAATTATTCTTATAGTTACTCAGTGTAAAAAAAATTATTGAACCTACGGTTTCAGAGGAGAATTTGTTAAGCAACCAATACAGAGCTGCCATAGTAATGCAACATAGTAGTTCCACAAATACCGTTTGGAACAGCTTGGAAATTCCCGATGCCAATCGAACCGTCATGTTCCTACCGTGTCCTAAACCCCCCTGAAAATCCTCCTTCCTATTCCAGGAGGTACCACATGCTACGTCGGCATTTAAGAATACTAATAATTAGACCCTACTCTTGGTATCTTTTACCATCAAAATGTTGCCTATATTCGCGTTAATATTGTCCACTACTCAAAAACCCATAAGCTACTGGCAACACTGTAAGGGACCACCCCCCCCCCCCGCCCAAAATGATTTTATTCTATGAATTAAAGATTCCCTTTGTATCTACCCCGGGTCAAAATTCCAGTTGATCCCAGTTGAAAGTTGTTCCATTTTTCCGTGCGTACTTAACTGTTTCACTGTCTTTTAACTGTTTGTAACTGGTCTTAACTGAGTTCAAATGGTCAGTAAACCTGTTAAAAAGTGTTCCATTTTCCGTCCCGTCATGAATCAACTGATTCCAGGAATTCCAATGCTTCACTGGGAGCAACTGGATTTCAACTGGTTTCCAGTTGAAACCATTTCAACTGGGATCACTGAATTTTGACCTGTGGTATATCGAAGTAAGTGTTCATTGTCGTAAACTTTGGCCATATTCACGAGCTCCCAACTTGCTAATAAATCATTGTTTTTGTGGGGGCCGCCAGCATAGCTGGCAACCATTGTCTTGGTGTAATGGGTATATGTCTTGTGTTTGTTGTATTTATGTGCAACTAATCAATTGGAACAAACTTGTGTCGTAGGTGGCACCATGGATCCTCATATGTTATGAGGTAAATTGTCACGTGCCATGGTCAAAGGTCATGTGAGGTTCAAGTTGAAAAATAGGCTAAAATGTAACATTTGGGGACCTCCACTGAAAGTCGGATTTCTAACCCTAAGTCACATGTCCAAACAGAGATCCCTCATTTGTTGATGAGGTCGAAGGTCATGTGCCAAGGGGAAAGGTCATGGAGATCAATTGTTTTAAGATAGTGCCTGGGCGGCCCAGCTTCTATTCTTGAATAATAGCGAGCGCGAAAGCTGAGAACCGCGATTCTAGTTAATATTGAACAAACAACCTATTTCAAGATAATGGTTTAATGACCAGGAAGAATTGCCCCCAATAAAAAGTGAAATTGGAACATTTTTCAATCTTAAAAAAGAAAAAAAATAGTACTTGATAATAAAATTCATTTCTTCACATCTTATGTTGCAACAATATCATTGTTTGTGAATTTGAAATTGTGAACAATGCAGAAATAACAGATGCACTGTAGCTCAAGAAAGAATTCCCCCCAACTAATTTTTTTATTATTCCAAATGAGCATTGGCCGTAAAGTGTTCAATTCATTAAAACAATTGAATTTAAACTTTTAAACCATATGAAACTTATGAGCTCTCCAAAATAGCTATTTTTTTATTATCAATTTAAAAACATTGAAAAACAACCCCTTTTTCAAAGAAAATGGTATAGCCCAACACCACACCCTATGATTATCTTCATGCTTTTCTTCTATCGGTACAAACACTTTGGTTCTCAAATATGATCCAGCCAGAGATGAGTACAAAGTCTGGCTGCTTCACTGAATTCCGCAAGGTCATTTGCGCATGTTGCTCCAGCAGTGGGCAGACCAAGAGGTGTTCCATTGTATTGTGGTACTGTTCACAACCACAGGTAGTATCCTGATCTGCTTCCAGATAGACCCACTTCTGCAAGGCAAACCTTAGATCGGGCCAGTTATGGTTCTCAATTATTGAGGCATCGCATTTCAGCCCATGAGGAGTCAGACTCCAGGGGAAGATGGCTCACCAGGTCAATACCGATAGATGTTACTTGGTTGATGGCAAGTTCTTTCTTTCCACAGGCGATTCTCTTGACTCTTAGCGACTGTTTCAAGAGGTTGGACTTGCTTAAGAAACTCTTCTATGGATTTACGGCGGTTGGCAGCAGGTATCTGCCAGACTAGGTGCTTTAACATGGATACTTGGCAGCTACGCTCTTGATGTTCGCTACACTACGACAGATGTATGGTGGAGCAATTCCCTGCTAGGATGTACAAGTTTTCCGTTGGTGTTGGACGGAGGGAATCCTGTGATGAGCCGCAGGAGGCATTTTAACGCTGAATCAAGCTTCGTGCATGGGTTGATCTTTCCCATACAGGGCAGGCATTACTTGCACATGAGTAGTCACAGGGCAAGTGCCGTCGATCTTGGGGTATGTGGGCGAGCACCCCATCTTGTGCCAGTGAGTTTGTCAAGATGTTATTGCGTGAACATACTTTGATCTTCATGCTGGGAGTAATATATAAATATTACATAAAAAAAAACTATTTATCAAGAGAAAATTAATCTTCATTTTTTTCTGTCAGTAATTTTGAATGACATTCCTAAAAAAATCAGTGATTAAAAGGGGGGAAATACGGGGAAAATGAAATTTTCACGTTTGCGTTGCCTGGAAACGAGAATATGTATGACTAAATAAGGGCCATTTTTGTTGGTTTCAGGCCAAAGGCCTATCATTGAGGAAAGTATGAAGGAAATCTATTTTTTGACCGTGGCAACCTTACAGTTGATTTTTACACGAAAACTGCTCTTAAATCCAGTTGTGCTTTCCACAGAGGGTACGGAATTCATATATGGAATAACCCGTATTACCAACCTGTATGCATGATGTGTTTTTGTATACCGTTGCATATTGAAACCGGTTTCATACTAACAGGTAGCATTGGGAGTTGGTTGTAGGAGGCAGTATTTCCGGCCATAGGTATTTTGCTGGGAGCGAAAATAACCACAGAGGGCAAAAATAAATTCAATGCTTCTCTTGATTATTGGAAGTAAGTACCGTGATTTGAAGGCAAATTGTGAGGCGAAATTAGTTGACATAACATTGCTTAATAACTTTTACTCCTCAAGCTTAGGCCTGCAGCCCTTAAGACCCCATGTTCGTGCCTCTCTTTTCTTCTTCTCGGTCAGCCGTTCCTATAAGGGTCCCAGTTGAACCCGAGGAGTTAAGCTCTATTCAGGGATCGGAATTCTTTGCTCAAAGCGAAATTTAGCAAAATAGTTCCAAAGTCTAAAAATTTATCAAATTGAAAGTTTCTAAGGCCCTACTTTGAGGACCAAAATCAGTTCCCCAGCCCAAGTTTTCACAAGCCCAAATTTGGGCCGCCACTTTCCCTAACTGAAACAAACAAAAAAAAAAATTGAGTGCAAATGTTCCCACGCCCCGTCGACATCTACAGTCGAACGCCATACAATGACTTTCCAAAGGGCTCTTATCATGCATGAACTTCCCTGAGCGCAATGTTATACGTGTAAATTGTCACAAATGGATGTATCAAGTCTTGAAAAATCAACATGTGGAACATGAAAAATAAGGGGAGTGGGGTAAATTCTTTATTTAAATCCAGTTACATTTATACTTCATCAAGCATTCTTCTGTACCAGCCATCCAGAGGTTCCTGCAATCTGGCCTGATTTAATGCTACTACCATAAATTTTGGATAATTTTAAATTATAGCATTTCATCAAAGGCAAGTTAAAACCGCGTTAAACAATGACTGATCATTGTTTGACGGCAATAATTTTAATTTGTGTTGTTTTTTTTTTTTTTTTTTTTTTTTTTTTACTTTTTATATTATTTTCAGTTATTTGCTTGGTCTGAAAGGACGATATAGGTTTATGTTCACAGATGACACGTGGGTATAACTAATTTTTACTACAATCCAAGGCGTTCGGAAATTTATGTGTCTTTTTATTAATCAATATGTACACTACAAAATAGATTATAACTATACCAAGAATATCGTTTTGTGGATGAAAATGTGTTCTTTTCGCCTTGATGTTATATCCGAAATTGTCCAATAATATTGGAGAAGATTACCATTGTCATCGTGGCCTTGTTGTGAATTGTGCTTACAGTGAAAAGAACGCGAGTTTATGAGGTTGTCATAACATGATTACCACAGGACGCCGCGTGTTCACATCTGAGCCATTTCACGTGGCAAATACCCTGCGAAGGCTAAAATATAAAATGCAAATTGAAATTGAGATAAAAATATTTTTCTGTTGTACGGGGCTTCCCTTTAAGTTATGGTCAAAAATGTAACTTTGCAAATTGAAATTTCTTATATTTCTTTTTTTATTGTTTTCTCAAGCCGTGATATCTATTTTTTTCCAATTTAAAAACTTATATCTCAAAAAGTACATTTGCACAATTATTTGTGAAAATTCAAGCACTTATTTTCTAATTGATAATAGTAAAAGGGCATTTCTAAAATATACTAAAACTTAAAAAAACTGTTTTAGACAGAATCACCGGTATCTCCAAATTGAATTTTAATGACATGTCGTCCATTGTGCCAAGGATTTCTCAAAACGATTTACCTTAGATGGGATAAAAAGTAAATTAAAACGTACTAACCAGAATATTTCCACTAGCCCCAGGGGAATCCGATCAATAACCAAAGTTTATATGAATGTTTTCCGAGACTCCGTCTTCAAACCAACGTTTATTGCGCCAGATACATGCACAATTTACTAATTTACGTTGGAACACAGTTTTCGAAGTGCGCTCCTACACAGTCGATCGTGACTCGGTCATAATCGGTCGTTACTCGGTCACAGTCGGTAGTGACTCGGTCACAACCGCTAATGACTCGGTCACAACCGCTAATGACTCGGTCACAACCGGTGGTGTCAAAGTCACTTGAACACGCCCTTGCTTTGACTCATTTCACAGAGATAAACATTCGATGATTAAATTATTGTACAGAAAAATAAAACTCTTAAAAATTTATTTTTTTTAATGCAGGGACACATTGGAAATCGTTTCAGAGGCGATGGTAGTTATCGCAGTGTTTATATTGTTTGACCTAGTTAATGTAAGTAAAACCGGTGTGGCAGGAGATATCCTCCGGGATCACAGTCCGACTACAATGTTGAACAATAGGACAATCGATGCAGTTGACTCTTCACGCAACATTAGTTTCACGCTTTATTCCGTTGTCGTCTATGGAGCCCGGACTATGAATCCTGCCGGACTATATCTCCTTTTACATCGGTGTCATATAATACAGTGTCTGTGTGACTGAGTGTCCTACCAGCCATCGATCTATTGTGTTCTCCATTGAGTGCTGTATGCATCATTTGTTTCAGCACTGTACTCAAATGGTCTCGTCTACAAGGTCACCGGTTATTCCGTACATGTTGCCATGGTAGCTAGGACACTCTCTCATGGGGGACACTCAGTTTCTTTACACCGGCAATACAAATATTCATTTTTTTCTTTTAGGTGATATTTCATCAATTTTCACGCTGGACAAAGCCCTCCTGACAGCGATTCCATTATCTTCTGTCTCTAGCTATCCCTCTCCAAGTGGCCGTTCCCATATACGGTGTGAAGCTATCTCTCGATCTTCTGTTTTCCCACGCCTTCCTCCTCTTTACTTCTCCATCCTTGGTTGCCATTCTGTTAAGCGACATGTTCATCTATTGTCTTTGTAGTCTTTCAACATGCCCAGCCCATCTCCACTTCGATTCTCTGGTCTTCTGAATGAGATCTTTAACTCCAGTTTTCTTTCGTATAACTTTGTGATTTATCTTGTTTCGTGATGTCAGATGCAACATCTTTCTGTCCATTGCTGAGTTGTTAAGATGTTCTGTTCAAGTTACTTTATCAGAGACCATATTTCTGATCCGTAGTCATAGTTGTTAAAATTAATTGGTTGAATAATGTTCTTCGAAGTGACAATCATTATATTTTTATCTGTTAGGATGTCTTTATATCTTCCGAAGTTCGTTCATCCTTCATTTACTATAATTCTTTTTCATGGCGTCTTCCATTTTCATTGTTTGTTCTAGAATATTTGCTGCTGCTCACGCTCTAATTTTTGGTCTTCTATTTCGATGTTTTCTTCAGTAGCATAATTTGTCATGAATTTGCTTTGCCTTTGTGCATGGTAAACCCACTGACCTCTACACATGGATAGCGGGTCAGAGTCGCCGATTGAAACATCAGGAAGTTGGTTTTGGACCTCTACAATATGGCGGGAAACAATGCATACACCTTGTCCAACAATAGAACATCTGTGTGGAATATGTGCACCAGTAGGTGTATGCATTGTTTCCGCCATATTGTAGAGGTCCAAAACCAACTTCCTGTTGTTTCATTCGGCGACCATTCAACTGTGCGGCAGCCCGCTATCCATGTGTAGAGGTCAGTGGGTAAACCCGATGGATTTGCTCTCCCTGTTGGAATTTATTAACTGTTCTTGCATGATTTTGACTGATGTTGCAATTAGATTGACATCATCTTAGATCTGTTAGTGTTTCCCCAATCCCCATCAATGTCCACTTCCACGTTTGTCTGAGCTCTTTTGAGTACTTGCCTTTTGGTTGCAATGAATATCTGTGGAGAGGGTGCATCTCCTTGTCGGACTAATCTGGATCATCATTTCCCTTGAAATATGACTGTCGATAATTAGCTACTGCATTGGTATCTTCTAGTATGTACATGTATCCTAAATCAACATTAATTTACATCAGGAGTGCATCGAACACGTCACAAATGGGTGAATTTACAGTACTTGGGTACATAAGCAGTGCTACACAATTTGCGTCAAGGTCACGTAGGGGTCATGAGTGGTCATATTTGAAATGTATATCGTATGTGTGCGAGAGTGAGACAATATGCTGACCATGTACTTTAAGATGCTCTTTCCCCTACTGTCGTTGTGGTACTTGGTTTGAATGATTCTTGTGGGGGGCATAAGGTAGTCACAGAATTGGGGGCTAAGGATGCATCTGCGGGCAACTTATGTTCTTTGTTGAATGTATACAAAATGATGTTGCTTTTATAGAAACATGTATTTTACCAAGTTGCTCAGGATAACCCTTGACATTAGGTCATCATATAGGATGCCCAGTTTGGGACTTAATGTTATTTGAGGTCTTTGTTGAAATATGGATACACAAAATAAGCTGCTTAAAAAATTCTAATTATAATTTTCATAATAATCCTCGACGTTGTCGGTCATGTAGGAGAGTCAAAATCCTACCCATATCCTAGAATTGTAGTAATCGGGAAAGCTGATAACCTCGAAATTCTAGTTTGAATAATGTTACCATTCTCTCTGTGTTTTTTCAATTTCTCAGACAGGACCATCTACCATCAAATAGATATACATATTTGATAATTGCACTAATGATGTGTTTTGACATTGTATAGGGTATTATTAGCGGCACGTTAAGAGGCACGGGACATCAACTGTTTGGTGCAGTGGTGAATTTCATCTGTCTCAATGGTGTGGGCTTACCGATCAGTCTGGTGTTAGTGTATGTTTATGACTATGATGTTACAGGTAGGCATACGAATACGAACACGTTATTGGTCATTCTGCTTAAATTTTGGATCCAAAATGTGATGTCATCTTGATCAGGTCATTACTTTCTTTGCATCATAATGACAATTAGGTTAATCTTTTCAGATATTAAAGGTCCCAGGAAATGCGATGATGAACCTACTCCAAATCTTTGTGGGACATTCCATTGCAATAAACAGGACCAGAAAAAATACACTACCAGTGACATTATTTGTGAAACTATTGATTATCAGTCAGTGTCATGAATAGATTCACACCAGTCACCTGGAATTTTTTATTACTCTCTGATAAATCAAAAAAAAAAAAAAAAAAAAAAAAAAAAAAAAAAAAAAAAAAAAAAAAAAAAAAAAAAAAAAAAAAAAAAAAAAAACTTGGTTGACCTCGAACAAACGAATGGTAGTAGGTTCTCTAAGAACAAACTACTGCTAAACGAGACGTAGACCAAGGTACATAATATTAAATCCTGTTATGTCAGACTAAATGCGGCAGATATCCCTCTGATATCACTAGCCAAGTAAAAATAGCCTTTGTCGCATTGCCTGCTGCACTGTTCACAAAATTGTAATGTATATTTAAATGTTGTTTTTAATTAAGTGGGCAGCAAAGATTTCATTTCTTAAGTTTCATTTCTATAAATAATCTCCTTAAAGGTGGGTGTTCCGATTTATGCGTGTCTTGTTCTGCACTTGATATGAGAGCCTGACACCTGCATACACTTGCCATCAAGTACCGTGGGAAATGAACTTGCGGTTTTGATAATAGAAGCGATAACGCGCATTGGTTGGTCCTATTCACTACTGTGCTAATATTGATGGTTAACCACTAAAACGGCAGTTTTTTGTTTATATCTTTGCAAAGAAGTGGATTTGGAAACTGAAATTTCAGGACGATAATGAGAAAAATACGGCCTTTCATCTGATATCAAAATTTGTACTACCGGGTAAATCAGGGGGTCCCAGAGGCGATCGGAACAAGCACCTTTAAGCTTTAAATCATACAGACCGATTTTGAGAATGCCCAAGGTACAGAACACCATTGTTTGGAGTTAAACCGTATCATAGCTAAACATCTATCAAATATCTGGTTTTCGCCTATTAACAAGAAGTCATCTAAATAGTAAAAATTATGATCATCGTTTTTGTCTTAAACATGTTAAAGCTACATGACAAAACAGAATCTTTCCCCACACAGCCAAACAATCACTTGTAATCACATAAAACATTTTAAATAAGGTTTGCCTCGTCGAGTGGGCAAATAACCAAATGAATCTCCGATTTACGAATTTTCCCATTGCAATAAGCTACACAGTTCGTCGAGTTGCCTTCATTTCAAAAGGGCTCTTAACATAGAACCAATGTTTTAAAGTTGCTTGAGACCCACTGTGCTCTAAAAGCATTTGCACACCTAACTGTGATGAATACTGGGTATTCACGTGAGGAACTGTTATCAGATGCATGAAATGTGAAAGTGACTCTATTTTAGAACTGCATTTTAGTAAAACAATTTGGTCCGAGTAATTTATATATAATTATATTAAATTGCATCTACAACAATAATTCACAATTTAACATCAGAAAGTCGTTTATATGGCCTGGTGTTCCAACTTGGTTTGATTTGAAATCTTGTCAGGTTTTGGGCCGTGGAATTTCTCGTGGGATGATAGTCCAAAATGATGCGTAATTACATTATTCGAGAATTAACTGGAAAAGAGAAGTGAAAAGGTGAGATATTTAATTTTTCGAGAGGATGATTATGTTACGAATGTGTCCAAACCAAGGGAGGGCATGGTCTAGTCAGGGGGTGCATGGGTCTAGCAGGGAGTGCGTGGTCTAGTAGTGTTTCCCATGATTCCTGGGTTTGATTGAGTCTCAACAGGTCCGTAGTAAATGTAAAGATCTGTAGATTAAATATCACCGTTCTGCTCCTCCACTATGGTCTCATTTGGAAGTGGGCAAATGAACCATCAAAGTATCCTAACCCTTAGGTAACATAGGTAGGCGTAATATATACCAGAACGGAAAATTGTAGGGGTTAACCCATAACTGTTCCCAACCGTCCAGTGCTGTTGACCCCAAGGATATAAGCTTTCTGTAGCTGCTACCCGAGCTGCTCTTAGTTGACCTTTAGCCTTAGGCGCTCAGTCAGGTTCCAATGGCCAACTGACCTCCCACAGAAAATTCTCCAAAAATTCTCTGTAGGCATATGAACACCTCCTGCTCGTGTAGCATCAAACCAGGACTTGCGGAACTTCAAAAGGGGATTCAACCGCTATATGACGCCAATCACGTCCGTGTTACTAATTAGATAATGTGGTTAATGCCTTCATTAGCATTGACATAAAAAGGCTTCTTAATTAAAATGGGTGTGTGTATATAGATTCAGTGCCGATTGTTTCGAATATATCAAATATGGATCGCTTATGAATACCACCGTGGGTGTTTTGGATATTTATAATCTTTCACTGGAGATAGCCAGCGCAACAAGTGTGAAAACAAAAAACATGTGAGCTTGGAAGGATTTGAACCGGCGACCTCCGTATACTGAGAACGGCGCTCTAACCACTGAGTTATCAAGACTCGGGGTGGTAGAGAGCGATTGATATATCTATAGGTTTTAGGTTCGAGGTTTCCATCGTTTCTAGGGATAGCATCAGAACGGTATAGTTACATATACATGGGCGTTTTGATCAGTTACTAGAGCATTATATATCTATATTTTTAGCAACTTTATAATATTATAAATAGATTATAAAATAATTATTTTAATTTTTTGTTTGTTTTCTCAAGGCAATGGAAAGAGCAAGCCGGTGTTACCAAAGATGATCAGCACGACGATAAACCTGGCAATATGGTGACTACCACGAAGTAAAACAAACCACTACTCAAGGAGCCTTGGGCGACCATACTGAATTCCCATAATATGGTAACGCTATAATAGGTTGAAGTTAGGGCCAAATTTGGTTATTGAAGAGAGATCAATTGTTTTGAAATTATTATGGTACTAGTTACTTTACACAAACATTAGACTGGCTATTGTAATTATTAGAACCCTTAATAATTCAACAAAGAACAAATAGACATTAAATTAAGCATGAAAGTGGCCCAACTTCGTCAAAGATGTGTTAACCAAATAATTAAATTGGCTCTATATATTGATACAGGCTAGCCATGTGATGGAATGTTTTAGAAAATTAATGCAGCTGAGTAAACTCTTATTTCCTCACCTGTGCAGTGACGTCAGCGCGAGATTTGGCGGTCGCACCAGTTAACTGCTCACGCTGACTTGAAGCGACGGCATTTTTACACGGGCGCACAAACATGGTCGAGAAATTGAGCATAGCTCTGCTTTCAATATGCATGCGAATCTTTGAAGGGTATGTGTGTGTGTGTGCCCAAGAAGATGGTACATTTGAAGGATGCATTATAGTTACATTTAATTGTGTTTTTCTTTCAGATGGGAAATGGATCACTTAAGTCTCATGAAAAATCACGTGGTCACCAGATCGACAGGGATGGTGGAATAGGTACAGTGTGCAATGGTAGCGCTGTTCTGACGGTGGAAGAAACTGGATTCGACGAATCCTCGGAAGCCACGGAATTGATTAAAATAATAATGGAAATGCCTATGTCGTCATTTCAAAGCCTGTTGTAACCTCTGATGTATCCATATTAACTGAGAATCCTCTGCCTCTGTCCAAACTTCTATTCAGACGGCTGGTGACGTTCATCTTCTGTTTAATGTGGCTCATATGCGGTGTAATTATTTCAGAGTATCTTCACATTGCCTGAGATGATGGATACTACGAGGCGACCTCTCAAAATGGCAATTTCCATGTTCAAATTGATTGTAAACCGGTTGCATATTTTTGGGTCATCCTAGTTCGGTCGTGGGATGGGTTTCAGCAACTTTAGTGCATAAAATTGAACTTCTACATTATTGTGGTTTGAGACTGTATACAAGAAAATATATTGAACAATGCTCTGGGTTTTGCGCTTGGAGTACAACTTTGCAGGAAACCATTGATATGACCATTTTCATAGACGGGGTTGTTTGGTTTCGTCCCTTGTGGTATCGAATACATCAAATTGCTTGAATTGAATTTTTACAATGGACAGATTAACTTGGCAATGTGGGTGAATAATATGAAGTGGATGGGAAATAAGGCTTATTTTGTAGGGACTTGCCTTGCTTATGGGGATTAACTGCATTAAATGTGCTGTGACATAGGAAGTCAAAGTTGGTTATTTTTTGTTGTTTCTACTGCTTTTGCGCTATTGTCGAACATCTTCTAAGGGGGAATAGAATCGACTGAATAAAAACAAAAACTGAACACCAAAATAAGAACAGTTAGTATATAGTAGGGTACTTGTCTAGTGGTAGTGTTTATTTCTACAATATATGCCGCCTTTATATTTTTCCATTGATACCGACATCGGGTCCAATGTTTTGTTATTACTATATTAATGTTTGTTCGTCAAGACATCAACACATGTATTTACAACTACTTGATGCCAAGAGATTTTGAAGTGCCTCTTAGTATTTTCACATTTTTATTTGATTTAGGATAAAGTTAAGGTGCTGTACAAGGTAAGCACTGATGTGGAGTCCCCATTCTCTGTCCTTGGAGGGGGCGCACCACAATTCATCCCCTGTTTTATGTAATAAGCAAGTCGACCTAAAAAGTGCAAGGCTTAGGACAAGATTATACTGGTCATTTCTTCATAACGGGGGCTACAAATCGCATGATATTCACATGGACAATAGAAATCGATGTCAAACATTGCATAACTTGAGCAACAAAAACCCGGTTTCTCGCAACCCGATACCGGCCGCGGGGATTTGTGGTGACGAACGAGTGGTCTTTCCTAGATCTGAGTGATGCAGGGTGTTAAATCAAGGGGGGAAACCCATTCAAAACCAGTCGTCCGTGCTGTGCGCAGACATTTTGAATATTGCAGGAATAATTATTATTAGTGTTGGGTGCTTGTATACCACATAATGTCAATTCGATACAAAACATCCGACCAAAATATCAGTTGTTTGGATGTTGGTTTGCATTGGGTGGTTTTTCATTGTGGTCCTACTCATGGCCACAAAATTCTGAAAAATGAAATGACCAAGTCAGTCAGTCATCTTGATTTAACTAAACCGCCTCAATGAATAAATTTTTCACCTAAGTGCGCATTGCATTCTGAGAAAAAAGCGTATCTGAGCACAATGATCAGGTACACTATAGTACACCAGGCAACCTCTAACACATTTACATTCTAATTTGGATCACTACCGATAGTGTATATGCAAAGCGGCACCCACAGCATATGGAAGAAGCGGAGGCAGCCATTGCTTTCTTATTGTGGTACTCTGTTTTCTTTGTGGCGGCAAAAACATGCGAGACGGGGAATTTCTAAAGATTACGTAACGAATTGCCTCTCTATCTATATAGAACCTCTTTGATGTAAACTTAGCTTATTGCGTTTTTAATGTGAAAAATAGCGTTGAAAAAGTAGATGGTCAACACCATATGCAAGGTAACGTTCTAAAATCTTCAGAAAAAAGAGCTTTAGTTTGATACCAAACACGATTTTGCCTCAAGTATTGCAGGAGTTGTCTAGTGTAACCTGAACCCGTACAAAAATGCGTGTATTCCTATGGGCGAGTCATTAGTGGTGCGCTGCCTTGGAGCCGACTTCATCGTGTTAATTACTGGGGAGGTTGCCAGACAACGAAAGTCTTTTGTTTGCTTCCTAAATAAGTTGTATGCAGCAAGAAGCAAGAATGTAGATGCCAAAGATCTAATGTGAAGCACCGTAGTCCGGACAGAGACCAGCTGCTAATCCAGCGTAAGTCCAAACCCCTTGAAAATCCAGTCTTAGGAGTTTAAGAAAGTCGCTTTGTGGAAAGAAAGGCTTGCTCTAACAAGTAACATCATCGGTATTGAATCGGGTGAGCATCTTCCACATAGAGCTGACTCCAATGGCGACTTTTGTCCCAACAGATGAGAACCAGAACTGGCCCATCTAAGGTTTCCTTTCCGAAGTGGGGCTACCTGGAAGCGTGATAGTGTGATTGATTGTTATTCAGTGAAAGCAGTCGATATGTACCCAAATCTGGATGGATCATATATGAGAACCACTGTGTTGTTGGGTCCGATAAGAAGAAGAATAAGCATCAAAATCCTGGGTGGTAGGAGCAAGTGAAGTGCTGCCTTCTACATATCCAACTATGATGTGAATGAAAGGTCTCCAGAAATTTGGAAAGGACTTTGCCATTTGGCTACCATAACCATTAGCTACCCTTCCTACGAACTGTAATTTCCGTATTGATTCAAATTACCAGTACCCCTCATGTTTGCAGTAGAATACTTTGTAATTTGAAACATAGCAGCATGGGTGTATTTTAAGGGAGTGGTCATCATTTACACTGGGGCTGGGTAGATGATTTTAACTTTTCGCCAAAAAGAAATCGCATTCTTTCTTCGCTTCGTTCAAAAAATTTAGCAATTCCCCTGATTTTATGACATTTCTCCATTTAAAAGTTCATATCCCCCTCTCTCCTTGCTTGAAGTTTTTCATGTTCCCCATCTTGCTTACAATTTTTTTCCGTCTCCACCCCCCAAACTCCTTCCCCTCTGGGTTAACTATAGGCCACTATAAGTGAAATAGTACATAATTATCGTTACTACCTTTGATCCAATCCAAAGCTGGTATTTTCAAAACTTGACCTTGAGGCCAATTGTTGAAACATTATGGAAGACAGCATCTAAATATTCTGAACCCATTTTGGAAAAATATATTCAGGTCATCCATTACAAATCCTCTAATCCCGACGCGTCTATTCAGTCCAAAGGAGGAAAAGAGCCCTATCTCCAGCCTCTATAATATAGCTAAAGATCAGATTAATCTATGTTTTAATGTTCTAAATACTTTAAAAAATGTCTCGGTCAAATGACACTATATTGACGAGACTTACTCAGTAAACCCAATTGAGATTCTCTCAAGACGGGACTAAGCTTCAGATTAAACTACAATTCAAGAGTATATCACCTGTGTGACGCTGATCTGTTTTCGGCTGAAACAACTGCGAAAGGTGAGGAAGTCTAGGAGAGGATCTCCCAGGAGGAAAAGATCACAAACCTGGCCACACTTTAATTGATCCACGATAGACCATAACAGCAAGAAAGCATGGTATACCATCCGAAACCAAGGGGATCCAACAGAACCTCCACAGCAGGCAAATGTCACACCAAACCAAGTTGCCCACAAAACTGTTTTAAATGGCAAGTGCAGCAAGAAGAAACCAAGAAGATAAAACAGACCATAAGTGGTATAGTGGTGACCCTGGTTTTACTAGCCCCTTCACATGGACTAATTGGAATCCGGTATTGCGGTATTGCTAAACTTCAAACCAGGAAAAGCGTAGGCCTTGATAACTCTCTACTGAGGCAACTAAAAAATATTGGCACCAGTAGCAACAGGAATGGCTTTTGCGGCTCTACAATTGCTGCCTTTTATTATTTCCCACCAGGTTCCCAACGATATGGAGGGAAAGCACATGTTATGGCCACTCCTAAGATGGAAATCCATCCAATACCAAGAGCTACCCGACCTATATCAATCCTTAGCCATACCTACAGCTCTTTGAAAACGCCTACTGCTCAATTCGTATACAAACCTGTATAGAAGAACACCTCCTCATACCAGAACAAGCAGGTTTTTCGGGCCAGGCAAATCAACAACAAGCCAAGACTTGTACTCAACCTAACTCAACACATTGCGGATGGTTTCGAGAAGGGGTATATGGTAACCGGCGTCGTGTTCGTCGACCTATCACCAGCATACGACCCTGTTAATCACAGATGCCTACTCCATTAAATTCTGGAAATTACCAAGGGACATCAGCCTGACTGGCTATCCGTGGATTGATGGATAACCGGATGTTCTTTGGTCAGCTATGAGCGAATTGAAGAGCCGATTGGCGTAGGCTTCAAGAATGGTTCTACCACGGGGAGTGTGCTGAACCTCTCTCGGTTCAACATATATACAACGACAACCTAGGAGTGCAGGACCCGTCGTTTATTTATGCAGACGATCTTGAATTAGCCGCAAAAAGTAAAAGATGCGAACGTCACAGTTGTGAAGAGAGACTCTCCAACGCTTTGGATTGAACACTTCCTTATTTGAGGAAAAACACCTACGGCAAATCCATCCAAGTCACAGGTGTGTGCTTTCCATTCTACGCAAACGTGAGCCAAAAGTCAGCCTTAAGTTACCTGGTTGGAAACTACCTGGAGCACTGTGATATAACCCTGTCTACCTAGGAGTCTACCTTGGACCCGCACTCTATCTTATAAGACCCACATTGATAAGACGAAGAGTAAGTGTTCACGCAAAACATCTTGAACAAAACTCCATGGACCAGATGGGGTGATCGCCAACTTACCCTAAGATCGAGGCCAACTTGACTGTGCTACTCATGTGCAGAGTATTGCCTGCCCACTATGGGAAAGATCAACCAGTGCCAAGAAGCTTGTGATCCAGCGTTAAATGCCTCCGGCCGGCTTATCACAGGATGCCTCCGTCCAACACCAACAGAAAACTTGTACATCTAGCAGTAATTGCTCAACCAGACATCCGTCGAAGAGTAGCGAGCATGCAAGAGCGTAGCTGCCAAGTATCCATGTGAAGCCACCTAGTGGGACAGAACCTGCTGCCAACCGACCTTAAATCCTGAGAAGAGTTTCTTAAGCAAGTCAAAAACCCCTTGAAACAGTATCCTAAAAACCCCCCCAACCTCCTAAAAAAACAAAAAACTATTAAAAGGGAGGGTTAAAGAGAGTCGACTGTGGAAGAAAGACTTGCCATCACCAAGTAACAATATCGGTATTGAACCTGGTGAGCATCTCCCCCTGGAGCTGACTCCTCTGGGCTGAATGGCGATAAGCCTCAATAGTTGAGAAGAAACAGAATTGGCTGATCTAAGGTTTTCCTGCAGAAGTGGGGCTTATCTGAAGCAGATCAGGATACTACCGGGGCTGTGGGACAGACAACAGACAATGGAAACACATTTTGGTCGCTGCCCACCTGCTGGAGCCAAACATGCACAACAAGGACTTGCGGATTCAGTGAAGCGCCAGGGAGTTGTACCCATCTCTGGGGATTATATTGAGAACCACAGTGTTTGGACACCGATAAGAAGAAGACTACAATTTAAAAAAGAAAACATCATGGGATGGTATAAGTTATGATACCAAACGTACATTCAAGGGGGACTATTTAAAGGGCAGATTTTTTGAGATATACGATTTCTCTCAAATTGCACTGGATCGGTTGTCGACCACCTACTATGCAACCTAGAACATTTCGAAAGGTTTCTGGGACAGGGAAGGAAGTACAAAAGACAACCGCAAAAACCCTTGTTTGAACTTTGCCTGCCACGTACTCGTCCTATAGCACAGAAAACTATGCTTTGATTTTCTGTGTGTGAACGACAGAAAAAATACTAACTCATCGTTTGACATAAAGGACGGGCGTATGTCGGCTTACTTCACTCGTCTGTGATCTCTACATTGTTAAGCATTCCAAATATTCAAAAAGCCGGGTTCTGGAAATATCCTATGTCTCTGAATATCCCCCCCACATGATCGGCAGGAGTGTTTATACAAGACGCAGAGAGATGGGCTTCTTGTTACAAAGTTTTTGCGCAAATAAGGACTGCCTTCGTACTCATTCCCCCAAGACCATTCCAGAATGGAATCAACTTCACCATGACACGCTTGCTTCCAATAGCCCTGCGAATCCGTTGTGTTGCAAGACCCGGGTCAAAACGTTCACTTTGATTTTAGTTGCTGTTTGTATAACCCCTGTAACGAGTATACGTGACAAACTTTCCAGGTGATTGTACGTCAATGGACAGCAGGCCCGTACGCGGGGTTGGGGGTGGGTGCCCCCCCCCCCAATTCCACAAAGGGGAAACAGGTTTACTTTTTGACGATTTTTTAAAAATAGAAGTCAAACATTTGGAGGGAATGACCGACGAAAAAGACCACTTTTTGGTGATGAGATGTTTACAAAACGTCCAAAAAGACATTTTATGGGGTTGGGTCAATTTTAAAAAGAGGTCCACTTTTTCGAAGACCAGCACCCATGTTAACCAAAATCCTGAGTACGGCCCTGATGGACAGATAGGGTAAAATGGGTAAGTGGGACACAAACTACATAGAATTCCCTCATAAACAAAAATCTTATATGACACTGTGTCCAACAAAATATCTACGTAAATATGTTCTGCGTGGAGTTTTCGATCTGGAGAGTGCTTAAAAGGTGAACACTACTGTCATTTAGTGCCAAAATTGCGAGAATTCTAATTAAGGGTGTTGATTGCTAAAAATTCACAATATTTTTGCTGAAGGGTAGATAGGCCTGATGCAGCGAAAAAGATGCTAGGATCGATAAGGACCAAGGTGGCGCACCCCTGGGAGAAGGACATAATTCTCCGAACGAAATAACTTGTCGTGTGTTTTCTCACCAAGGGGGTGAAGCCCATTTCAACAACCAGTCGTACGTGCTGGGCGCTGACATTTTGATCATATTGCCGGCAAATTATGAGTTTGGGTGCTTGTATACACACAAATGTCAATTTCTATACAAACAATCCGCCAATATCAGTTGTTGGATGTTGGGGGCTATTGGGTGGTTTAAATTTTGCCTACCCATGGCCCACACAAACGAAATGAAATGATACGTCAGTCGTCTTGATTAAATATAAAGCGCCTCAATTGAATACATTCTTTCACTAAGCGCGCATTGCATTATGAAGAAAAAAGAGATCGGCACAACGATCCTGGTGCACTATTATTACACTTGACAAGGATTATAGCAATTTAAATTAAATTGTATCACTACCGATTAGTGTAGATTCAAAGCGGCACCCACAGATGTGGGAAAAGAAGCGGAAGGGCAAGAATTGCTTTCTATTGTTGGGACTCTAGTTTTTCTTTGTGGTCGGCAAAACCTGCAAGACGTGAATTCTAAAGATTACGTTAACGTTTTGCCTCTCTATCTATATATAGAACTCTTTGGTTCTTCACCTTCTAGTATGTGCACATTTCTCGAGAAAATGGAATTGAATGTCATCTCATTTATGCACTGAATACCAGTGACTATGGGTTGTATACCATGATTCCTTTGACCTCCAGCAAATAATGGGGGCTTAGTTGATAAGTAAATCCGCTCGGTATGTAGAAGACCAAAACACTTACAATTCTTTTTCATCTGGAACTGCAGAGTCACTTGTTATACCCATGCAACTGAAAGATTTGCAGGTGCTATACCATCACCCCGATTAGATATTAAGCTATTTCATGATGGAACACAAATGACCCGTCCTCTTTCACCGATAAATAAAGTTAAGGTTCTACTGTGTGTTCAATTTTTCCTTTGACCTATATTTTATCCTTTATTTAAAGGGAAAAATAGGTGAACAAGATAATGAGACAAATATGTTGGCAAAACTGGACCGAAAATCTTGGTGCATAACCAAGCCCGTAACTTGCAGCGTAACCCCCCCTTTCTATGATTTATTGATTTCATAGCAGCAATCGAAAATCCATCACCTATATGAAATGCATGTGAACGGGTGCCGAAACAAACTTTTAAGTGAATTAGAAAGAGGTCTAATATTAATATGATTAAGTTATGGGTGTTGGTTCTGCACCAAGATGTGAGGTCATAGCTTGGCCAATCAAACTCTTTCATGATTTTACTTCATCTTCGTGTTCTTTTGCAAAATGATGACATATACGATCAAAGTATTAAACTCCAAGCAGAAGTTTTAGTTTATGATTCGTGAAGGAGGCTGTAGGTCAATCTAAACGGGCGGTGAAACACTTCAAAAGCTTTTACCGTCATGAAAAATAGCAATAGTTTTGCAGTCCAGAGAATATGACGTCCGTTGTCCTATTAATCCTATTAATAACGGGCGGCGGATTTACTTATCGAGAGCACCATTATTTGCTGGAGTCATGGAACGTGGGTTGTTACATCGCTTGGTCACTATATTCAGGGAAAAAAGGAGATGAAATTTAATTTCCATTTTCACGAAAATGTGCACTAATAGAAGTGAGAACACCCGTAGAACTGATTATGATAATTTTAGACACGTTGTATTTAACAAAAGGATGTACTTGTAGGGGTGCGTACCTTTGTAACCGCTATGAGATCTTGCCCGCAGCCTAATAGAAAGTTATTGTTGTATGTTATTCGGTACCGATGGAAAATAATGAGCACAAATATATCTTATTTTGTTATAGTTACGTCATATAAAGGTTCTGAAAACACTTCTGAAAACACTTTCATTTAATAACAGCCGTGTGTGAAAAGTTTGTGTTATCCTCTCATAATGGCGACTAAATTACCAAAGTCGTGTCCCACTTACCCCCCAATGTGGGAAATTATAAAAATGGGGTACAGGGACAGTTCTGAATTACACGTTTTCTAATTAATGTGTATGTGGTACTTAAACACACCAAAGTAGTTAAACAAATTGCTCATGACCCACAGTTGATATAAAAAAGTAGTTTAAAGTTTTTTTTTCAGGGAAAAATATAGTTCTAGCAGGATTACCTGGCCTGGGTATCCATGCACCACCCATCGCACCCCTTACTTCTTAAAATAAATTTCTAATTGTAAGTTTAATGAGGAAACTGTATTTGTGTGAAATTTCATCTACAATCCTTGCAACCAAGGTTTTTCTAAATACAAAATGTATGAGGATTCAAAAATCTTTTTTTTAGGGGTCTTTTTTAAATTGTTTTTGGATGTATACTAGGGGAAAGGTTTATAGAGGGGTCAAAATAGAAAGAAAACGGGGCAAAATGTATTTTAAAGTATACCATCAGTTCAGTACCTTTCAAGAATACAGAAAGGTTTTGTTCCCCTATCTGAGTGTTTTAGTGCAAGAGTTACAAGGCAACAAAATGGGTTCAAGGTCACACTGGGGGTAAACATTTTTCAGATTCATCATTGTAAAAACGGTGCCAAATTGTTCGTCTTAGTGCACAGAAGCCGAAAATATAAGGTCGCATGTCAATGACGTTTTAATGATATTTACGAGGGCAAATATGGCCGTGGCCACAGGGGTCTATGGGAGGAGAATGACCAATGAACGATTTTAAAACCACTTTCAAAAAATCGGACCCCGTTCCATAATACTGACACTTGAACGGCTTGAGGCCTACTGTACGAAAAACATGGGGCAATCTACACGGCAAAGCAGATCCAGACCGATCCGTTCCCCGAGATCCAGATCAAGGGACGAGACCGTTTATAGAACTCTACACGGCGCAGTGAGGGCGAAAGTACGGCGACCCTTCGAAGCGTAAAGGCTACGTATGCTACGCGTAACCTTGGTGATCGAGGAATACTTTTCGCGTAACTAAAAGTACGCGCTTAAAGTGGCAGCGACACTAAAACAAGCGTGTACACACCATGTACGCGGTGCAGATCTGGATCTTGCCCGTGTAGACGCCACCACGGGAACGAGATCTGGATCCGATCTGGATCCAATCTGGAATCTGCGCTGCCGTGTAGATTGTCCCAATAAGTCGTTAAATATAACAAACTATACCTTTTTAGAAACCTTTTTATGACAACCGAAAAAGATTGGTATAGTTTAAACAATTTAAACACTTTTATTGTTACCCCTTGTACAAATTTTACCCCCTTATAAAACACTCACGAACACATTTTAAAATGACACCATGATTTTCAGATTCATCGTTGGAAAAATTCTGTTTGGAAAAACATTGGGGTCAACTTGTATAGTGAAAAAAACTAAAATAATTTAATTTTTGATGTACATTTTTGAAATTCTGCATTTTAGTGCAAATTTGTGAAATGAATGAAACAACAAATTGAGTTTTGAAACACTATCTTTTAATAAATACTATGCAAGGCATCATCATAATGATCACCTTTATTGTGAAACAAAAAGACATTCAGTTTCTGTTACTGTTTCTGATACATTGGTATTATGTTGAAGGAAATAACATTGATGGAACACCAAGCTCCAGTTACCATACTTCCATTTTTAAAGGGAACTTCTTATCTAGTGCAAGGGCCAAATCACGATTGTGTAGTAATATCCGTCATACATTGCTGTACAAAAGTTGGGATGTTTACCACTCTGAAATATTAGTCTGCTATGAAATAGTTTCATGATATCAGTGTTAAAATTATACATACAAACAATGTAAGTCTGTACCACAATTGTATATTATAACATTGGAAGTATTATTTTGGATATAAATTGGCTATAGAAGTATTCTACAGTTTTTAATTTGTCAAGCAAAATTTTGCACATCGACCCCCCCAACCAATCAGAAAACTGTTACATAGCTAACTTTAGGTTAGGACTAGTCTCATTAGTGCAAGCAGGGAAGTCACTATCATAGTGGTTGCAAGTAGGGTTATGATATCACTGACCATGGATGATGGAAACTATAGATCTTGAACTCAAAGACAGTATCCAGTAACAGCTGAGAGGGTAAACAATAGATGCGCATGTGTACACCAAATTAAGAACTGAGTTACCACTGCTATTGAGGGGGTATTGGTCAATTCAGGATTAATATTCTGCCTGGCGAAGAAGAAAAAATCAATTACATTTCCCCATGTACTATAGTAGATTCAACCCATTGGTCACCGCGGGAAAAGTTCGGACAGTGTCTCGATACTTGGAGAGGAGGGCGAGATGTGGCTCGATGTCCATGCTTCCTGACGAACTATAATCCATTAAACCTAGAAGACAAAGCATCAATAAACTTACCACACAAATTTCCACAAGGAGTCCTGGTATGTCGACTTCTTATAAGACCAGTATGTCTGTATGCAGTTGTTAAGAGATTTGTTTTTTTGCGTACCTCATGGCTGTGTTTAAATCGCGCGCGATTTCATGCTTAGACTGGCCTACGCGCGTTGGTAGTAAAGTAGCGAGAATGCTGCGCCAGCGTATCGATAATGTACTTTGTACTTCTAGGTTTACTGAGTCTACGATAATCTCTCCTTCATGTATAAGACGGAGTCAAGACTTTTTGGTTCCCTCGTATCCAAAACAGGGGCGCTCAAGCCTCAAATGTCGGACATGCAACTCACCTGTTACATGAATTACTATAAGCAAATACGAGGATAGTCAGAATGTTTTGAGACGTATGTAGCTATATGCGTTTACGTTCACTTGAATGATTCATTAAGCACCCAATTGATTTTTCTATGCTAGTGAACTATATGTTTTCCAATAGATTTAGCGTGGAATTTTAATTACATCCAATGCACATCCCCTCATTCAATTGCCAGTACTAGAAAAGTACTGAGGGGTGCCGAGGGGATGAATCTACTATATGATGTTGTACGAATCTATGACCTTCTTCTTGAAGAATTTTGACGTTACCAAAATCAAATATGTCCACAGCCACGGGGTCCGTTGGGGCCATCTTGAATCTAAGCAGATCAGTCATATAGTGGTTTCGATTTTGTTGAAAAGTATCTCAACTGATTCATCACCATCATATGAATCAGAAAATATATAGTTGGCCGATTTTGATCCGAATTGTAATCGCGCTGTTGCCCGTGTAGATTGCCCCAATAAGTCGTAAATATAACAACTAAACCTTTTTAGAAACCTAACCGAACAGATTATTTTAAAAAGTTATATGTTTTTTAAAACAATTTAAAAAAACACACACTTTTATTGTTTTACCCTGTACAATTTCCCCCCTTATAAAACACTCAGACACATTTTTAAAAATGACACTCATGATTTCTGATTCTCTATGAAATTCTGTTTTGGAAAAACATTGGTGTCAAATTGTATATGAAAAAACCTAAACTAAACAGACGAGTCCTTAAAAGGACAATCTTCTGCATTTTGTGTCACAATTTGAAATGAACCAACAAATTGAGTTTGTAACACTATATATTTTAATAAATCGATGCAAGGCATCAAAATAATGATTCACCTTTATTGTGAAACAAAAGTACATTCTGTTTCATGTTACTTTTTCGGATATCATCGGAATTATTTTGAAGTAGAAATCACATTGGGCATGGAACAACCACCAAGCTCCCGTTACCATACTTCCCTTTAAAGGGAACTTCCTATCTAGTGCAAGGCCAAATCACTATTGTTTAGTAAGACCTGTCCCATACATTGCTGTAACAAAAGTTGTGCTTGTTTACCACTCATGAAATATTAGATGCTATTGAAATAGTTCCCCATGCTAATCATGTAAAATTATACATACAAACAATGTACTTCTGTACCACAATTGGTTTATTATAACATTGGAAGATTATTTTGGATATAAATTTGGCTATAGAAGTCATCTACATCTTATTTGGTCAAGCAAATTTTTGCAATCTGGACCCAACCATCAGAAAAAATGTTACAAGCTACCTTTAGGTTGGCTAGTCCTCATATATGCAAGCAGGGAATGTCCACTATCACTAGTGGTGCAAGTAGGGTATGTATATCACTGACCATGGCCATTTAATGGAAATATGAACTCTTGACCTCAACAGACAGTATCAGTAACCGCGGAAAGGGTAACAATAGATGGGCTTTGTACACACAATTAAGAACTGAGTACCACTCTGCATGAGGGTTTGGTCAATTCAGGATTAATCTCTCCTGGCAGAAAAACATTAATTTCCCCATGTACTATAGTAGATTCCAACCCATCTGGTCACCGCGGGAAAAGTTCTGGACAGTGTCGATTCTTGGGAGAGGAGCAGAGTATGTGGCTTCGATTCACCTTCTTCCTGAACAACTATAAAAAACTCCATAAACCTAGAAGTTCAAAGTAGCAATAAACTCCCACACAATTTCACAACAAGGAGTTCCTGGTGTCGACTTATCGACCAGTATTTTCTGTATGCAGTGTAAGAGAATTGTTTGTCCGTACATCATTCGCTGTGTCTTAATCGCGCGCGATTTTCACGGATTTAGACTGCGCCTAGCGCGTTGGTAGTAAGAGTGCGCGAGATAATGCTGCGCAGCGTATCGATTAATTTACTTTGTACTTCTAGGTTTACTGCGTATACACTATAATCTCGAATCTCTCCTTTCATGTATACGAAGGAGTACAAAAGACTTTTTTTGTTCGCCTCGTAGCCAAAACACGGCGGCTCAAGCCTCAAAAGTCGGCATGTGTCAACTCACGCTGTTTACAATACTATATAAAGGCAATACGAGAGTCGAATTTTTGAAGTTAATGTAGCTATATGCGTTTACGTTCACTTGAATGATTTCATAGCACACAATTGATTTTTCTACGATGCTAGTGAACTATATGTTTCAATAGATTTAGCGTGGAATTTTAATTTCCATCCAATGACCCTCATTCATCCAGTACTTCAGAAAAGTAATAGAGGTGACACGATTGGGTGAATCTACTAGACGAGTTTTATAATCTTTATGACAATCTTCTTAAAGAATTTTGACGTTCCAAAATCAACCTATTGTCCCAGCAGCCGGGTCCTTTGGTTGGCGGCCATCTTGAATCTAAGCAGATCAGTCATATAGTTGGTTTTCGATTTTTGGTTGAAAAGTATCCTCAATGATTCATCCCATATAAGGAATCCGAAAAATATTACTTTGGGCATATTCTGATGTTTAGGTACAGAGATATGGGTGAAAATGTGATTAAGTCATTGAACTTTTTTTGGTCTTGTACATGGGCCAAACTTTTGAAAATGCAATGGATCTGCCACAATTGGTGTCATGTTGGTATGAGCAAGCATGATCTATCCAGAAGTATAGTTTTTGCAATATTTTCGTATGTTTAGTTTGGTGGTAAAATTAGGTGTAAAGTGACCCAATTGTCAAATTTGCATTGTTTTGTATGGGAATTGGGGACTACTCGTCTCTTTCCTAAAAATATACCAAACAGAAGATCCTAAATCATCCATAACCATACGTTGTAAGTAGTACAAACTATACCTTTTTTAATCCTTGTAACAAGACGAATACTTTTTTTACCTTTTTACAGCAATCCAAGCATTTTTTTATTTTTGACCCCTGTATTATGAATTTACCCCCCTCCTGGATTCCGCCCATACTTTCACAAGGGGCACCCCAGCTAAATTTCTTTATTAACCTTTACAGAAGACAAATCCACTGAAGAATGATGCCCTGCTCTCCACGGTCGCGGAATTGCTCCAAATGACCCAACTATTATTCTATGACGGAATAAATCGTGTTATCCAAAGGAGTGCACTGCGCCTGTTTTGTTTCGTTTCGTTGCACAAAATACAGTAAGCCTTTTATCAACTAAAGGTGCAACGAGAGATTTCACATATCAGGTGTCCATAAAAAAATCGAAAGTACTGATTTTCACCCCGATGTAAGGCTTTCCATCAAAAATATCCCCATCTGAAAGGATTAAACTGAGAAATGTTTCTTTGATAAAAAAAATTGTGAAATTTCTAATTTCGTATAGGAGCAAATACAAAATTCAGCCTATGTTTTACATTGAAATATATGCAAATCAAAATCGCCTTCTCACTTTTAAGATATTTTTGTAGCGAAATACAAGGCAAGAAATCTATTGAGTGTCTAATCTATATGAAATTACTATTTTGACACGCATATTTGGGTGCCTCAAAATCTCTCGTTCCAACATCCAGTATCTCTCAATTTTGCTACAATCCAAACAAATATAGAAGAGAGCGATCTGTGCGATATCCAGGCCATTGCACGATGACTAAGAGTTTGTATTTCCGAAGAAATAAGGAAAAGTACAACCTAGTTTGTATCCAGTTAAATTACTTTTCTGGATTTTGAATTAGCCATGGGTCTATTAAATGTACAACATGATATTTCACATGTCAGATGTCGCTAAAAAATGAAAGCCCTGATTTTGGTACTTGATGTAAAGATTTCCATAAAAAAATCCTCGTCTGAAATGATTAAGCTGAGAATTATACAATTTGATACACAAAATGTGACATTTCGTATTGGAGAAATTCAGCCTTTGTTTTATATTGAAATGTAATCAAAATCACCTTGTGTTTACACCTTTTAAGACATTTCTGTAACCAAATACAGGGTAAGAAATCTATTGCGTGTCTAATCTATTAAATCACTACATGTATACATGACGCAATATATCACCTCCAATATTTAAACCCTCTTGGACTTGATCAACCTCGCATTAACAGTCTACATTTCAATCTAAATTGACTAATTTCCAATCACCGCGTATTATTTTTATGCGGATTCTTGAGTTCGTTGATTTCATTTGGGCATCACTATTAGTCCAAGATTAGTAGAAAAACACCCGAAATAACGCCATAGCTGATTTTTTTCAAGATTTTTCCGCAATTTTGTGAGGAACACACTATCAAAAGTCCCCCTACAATTTTTCCCCTTTGTGCTAATTCAATCAGGGGGTAAAGTTTGTACAGGGGTCAATTCTTTAAGTTGCATTAATCTTCCAATGTAACTATTTTTCGTCATGTCATAGGATTAAAAAGGTGTAGTGTGCCCAATCTGCGATGTTATACTGGGCGTAAAGTTTACGAATGCTCCGATTTCTCTTTTCCCAAAAGTATTTGAAATTGTTTCGTCTCTTGTGTATAAACTAAACGATATATTTAAATGAGTTGAAAGTAATTTTCCTGCCATAGTTATAAGGCTCATTATGAGAGGTTGCTGCAGGGCTTTGTGAGGTAAAAAGCCACTGCCCTAAAGGTCAATATTTAAAAAGATGTGATGGATGGAAAAGCATTTTTTGCCATATATAATCGTACAACATATACGATTATTTGGCTTCGGACTGTTTTTGGAAATTACACAACCCCACATGACCTTGAACAAATGTTGGTTATATTCAAAACCTAAAGGTCAAAGTTAGGCAAACCATACATTTTTTAAGCAGTGTTTGATAGAATAGAAATAACACTATGCCATAATTTAGCTCAATTGATCATTTTCAATTGGTTTACCCCTGTATACACTTACCCCCCTTTTTACTCAAGAAGGCACAAGGGTGACTCTTAGGGACTTTGATGGTGCTTCTTACAAATCAGGATATTTCCTGAAAAAAAAATCGGTAGGACGAGTTATTTATTTCCGCCTTCTGTCTGTACATAGACCTAAAGTTCATGGACCAGATTTGGCCCATATAATTTTACCAAGATTGTCCTATTGTCATTAATCTCTGAGAGTCGAGAGCAGCAAGTTACCATTTTTTGCATTCAAGTTTAAACACTAAAGTGGGATGGGCGATAAGTATTGATCTTAGAAGGGCCTCACTCCAAAACTGTTCAATGTTTTGATTTGAGCTAAAACGCGATTTTTATAAGATTAATTTTGGTCTACCAAAATGGGGCACATTTCGCTAAAAACATCCAAACCAACATATTCTCTCCCTAAAGAAGCTACAACCGGTAAATGAGAAAAATAGTAGCTTTTCTACAGATACCAGAATTTTGACTACTTCTGGTAAAATCTGGGGTCTTGAGGACGAGGCATTAGCGATCGGGGTTGAAGTCCAACTGAACCAACTTGTACGCCTTGAATCTTAATTCGTGATGTTTTTGATAGAGAACCTCATGTTGCGTCGTATTCTTGATTTAGAGAGGCCTATACTACTAATATGGTATTTCTGAAAGATTTTCACACAATGTAGGACTAAGAGATAAAAGGTCAATCTTGTTTATTAAGAATTTTGTGACAGATCGTGTTTTAGGGTGCTACGGTGAACATTCTTATCAGTTTACATAACCAAAAGAGGGGTGCGCCGCAAGTCATTTACAACACCTATTTCTTTTAAGATAAGTCATTCCCTGATAAATTGACCTAAGTTTACTTAGTAGGGAAAATTCATGCAGTACTCGTT
>JAMKCH010039878.1:0-13351 GCA_023653785.1 Ophioderma brevispina
TAACATTTTAAAACCACAAGCAAAGTAAATTCATGTTATATTATTCTTTATACCACATGAATATTAAGATTCATCCTTGTCTACCTGGAGAACTAAGTAAAGAAAATTTTAAAAATGAATATATATCATATATGTAAATACCGTCTGATGCTATACGCTAGGAAAGCGCGGGACACCTTTCTATCTAACACCTATAAGAGATCCTATTGCTCATCTACCAACCTGGCTTGGTAAGAGTCGAGCTAGTAATTGAGGTTGCAGGTGCGTAGCCATGTTTTTGTTGTGAGGGGGCACCATTTGTGATGGACTGACACTGTATTGTACTCGGCATTTTTTTCCCGGCATGCTTATGCCGCCGTTTAACGCAATTGTTTTTGTCCGTGCTCCATTCTGAGGAGGCAGGGAGGGGCGGAAGAAGAAGTGAACGATCACATCGCCAACGAAAATTTACGATATACTAGTAGTAGGTAGTATTTTTGACATTAACAGATTCTTAGTACCAATTGTTATGAAGCTCCTTTATTTCAATATCAGGCAACACCCTCAAATCACAGCTTATACCTTTTTAGCACAAATGTACGACGGACCGTTATGTACTGACAAAACATGCAAGGTCGGGGGGCACATGCCCTCCCCTGCACTGCCCCCCCCACCCCCCCACCCCACCACCCCCCCTAAAAGGCCCTATTTGTGGTTTTAATGGTTTTAGCGCCAAAGTGTAATCATAGCTTTCCGTAGCGTTAAGGTGCTACACATTGATCGAGAATGATATGCAATATTGCTGTTGTCAACTGGACAGTGCAATGAGCCATGCACTTGACAAAAACACACACTAAAACACTTCCTTAAACTACCCCGCACCTAGTTTAAATTTCGACGCAGTTTGGCAAAGTTAAAATACGTTTAACTTTAAACTCCTTTCTTGAATTGTTCTTACTTAAGTGAGACGTTTATCTCACATATAAAACGTTCGCTAGCTTAAATCGCGCAAAACACCTTTTTGAAATCCCGGTCCACATGTCTCAACGCAAATAATAGATACTCTTAACACTAGCCTGTTGAAATTAGGAGGCTGTCCGTCTGTGCAGACTGGCGATGGGGGAGTCTCAGGTAAGGATACTTTTGTGCATTTCTACCACACGTTACCACAATGCATACGTTTTACAATCTGGTTCCTTCAAGGCCTGCATCTGGTTGGATGCGGTAACTGTCCATTGGGGGATGAACTCATCTGGGGTGTAACAGATACTTTACAGCTGCAGGAATACTCGTCAAAATACTTGTAGGGGACTGCAAAATAATACACAAACATGGCAGCACCCAATCAAGGGATTTTTCACCTTCATGTAAATTAATAATAATAATAAGTACCCCTTGTATACCAAAAACGGGGGGTTACCACCTCATCTTCCATTTTGTTTTGCCCTACTTAAACCCCCTTTTCTTTAGAGTCACAAAATTGCAAATTCCCAATTTTTCCACCCTATATCCCTATTTTTATACTTTCCTCCCTTTTTTATGATGCCATAGTGAGTCATAATGGTAATGTTTTTGTACTTATTTTGATACCAATGGAAAGAAGAAACTCTAAGCTTCTCATGTATAAGGTAGCAGTATTTATAGGAATCTGATGTTAAATAGGAAAATAGAACAGGGGTGTTAAGTTGTTTTGTTTATAAACATCACAGTGTTAAAATTAACAAAAGGAGATTTTCTAGGGTTGTGACAACCTACCATAAAGTTGGAAGGTTTATTGGACCACCAAGTAAAAAAAAAAAAAAAACAAAAAAACTAATTTTTGACCTTACTGTCCTAAATGACCATCAAGCATCTTTGGATTTTTTGTTGTGCACAACAGAAAGTACTACACTCACTTGTTATACACATACAGACGGTGTGTTCGCTTAATTCACTGGTGTAATTTTTACAAATTGGTAAGCATTCTAATATGCGAAAACCTGGTTTTTGAGAAACGGAGGCACACTTTCTGGAAATGCCTTGTGTCTCCTTAAGGAATTTACTCTTAAATCATGACACACGGCCAAATTGCCATCTCGAGACGAATTTAATTAGTCAACGGAAACAAGCAATTATAGGCATGCCTCCCTTTCCATGCGATGTTTGTAAACAGCAGAATGGGTATGCAAGCTTTTATGGTTCATTGCCCATGCCCACGAACCATGGAGAGAATGGTATTGAAGTTTTTAATCAATAGCTGTTTACAAATTAAATCCAGATTGAGTTCCCAAATGAAACCCATTTGGAGTTTGGCCCTCCTGAGATTTGGACCGGGCCCCCTTTGTCTCCAGAGCAAGTTGCAACTACTTTAGATACCAAATTGAGATTTTTCTAGCACATGTAGTATTTCATCATCACTTGTATTAAATATCAACCATGATTCCAATAAAAACTATAACATTTAAAAAACCATTGTAGCCCAGGACAAGCCGTATAAGGACATGCAGGCAAAATGGCATAATTACAATTATTGCACTATTAATAGTAAAAAAAAAAAACATCAATGCTGTTTATTATACAATTAAATGATACAAGACTAAGATACAATGAGAATTGACGGAAAAAACATGCCATAAAAAAGTGGGAAAATCGCTTCAGAGAAACAATTAACTACCGTGTAAGAGATTGCACTTTTTTCCAAGATGATTTCCTCTTTGGCATGAAAAAAAATAACAAAAGAGGAAACAATCGCAAGTTTGCTCTTTGGTTTCTCAGCTGGTTTGAAGAGGTTGGTTTGTTATGGTACCTAGAAAGAATCAAACTAGAGCAGGTTGTCTTGGGAATGAAAACCGCCCTTGACCCGATTTCCAAATGGCAAATAAGAGACTTCATACATTACCACTTGATATCGGCATCATAGGAGCGTATTTGTTTTTTTTTGTAGGTATGCTCAGCATCAATGCCATCTCAAATGGAACAGACAGCTCTAAAATAAAAAGTTTACGACTTTTTTTGCCAGAATATACAGATGTCGGGTTTTAACTGGGTCTGCGTACACCTCCCGTGGAATAGTGGATCCATTTGAAAAACCATCATAGCCGTGAATATCATGATATATCTTTGGGTCAGAATTGTCGTAAGAAAACCAGATGGGGCAAAAGTTTAACAAAATATTAAGAATTTGTTGTGGCGCCAAGGTATCGACCTTGATTTAACTGAACAGGACAGTTATTAAGAGTATGAGAAGGGTTTCTTCTTTTGAACACTGTTACAACTTATTAGTACTGATCTAAACCCCATCGTGAAGATTAGCCAAAAATTAATTTGAGGAGTCGCCACGAGCATTTATAAGAAATTTGAGAACTCGCTCGGTAGATTGAACATAATACTACTGCGCCCAAGAGTACATCAGGTTCAAGAAAAGAACATCTAAACAACTAACTTCCTAACAACAATGCTCTTGACATGGGTGTGCCAAAAACTAGCACTTTGAGATCGAATACTATCTTTTGCTAGCTGTTTTTGTTGATTAACCCCTGATGCTTAGATGACACTCTATTATAAATATTTTCGCTTTGAACTATCATGGACTTTTTCCTGACCCATCGACCTTCTCTCTCTGCAAACGAGAATCAAGACAGTGATTGACAATTTCATCGCCTTATTTCTCATGGAAATAATGTGCTAAAGTATGGCACTCAGAATATACAATCTGAAACGAACTGATTTTAAGGCCATTTGGCATATGAACGAAAACAAGGTACGCAACCATTTGTGGTAAGCACACCTTTTTTCAGATATTATTTGGTTAAAGCATCGAGAACAGCAAGGTGAGATGACCCAATTCATCTCACTGTTAGATGATACGAAGGGAGGTAGTCACATAATTCATATAAATTTTTCATTTTTGTATTCATTCTGACAAGAGATGAGTCCACATTTTCCAATGCGGACCTTTATTTTTTCTGACAAATAGTTTTAGTATAAGGATGAAGTATTTTTTAAAAGTAATTAAACAACTCCCGAAACGATGAGAATCTTTATCAATGGTTGGGAAACTACTGACGTCATGGCTGGATAAAAAGGATTGAAACGGGGAGAGCCACCTTATAAAGGACAGAGATCTGCATTTTAGGGTTTTAATGTGAGAGCCATGGAATTGGATGTTGGGAAGTTAATCAGATTAATCAGACGCTGGTGGGTCTTTTTGTGATGAGTAATTAAACAAATCATCGGCGAATGGAGTGGTAATCAGATTTATTCCATTCAATCATAACCGCTATTGGAATTACGGATTTAACGATTGGATAGGTGTCCAAGCAAAGTATAAAAATCATTGGAGATAATGGGTCGCCTTGGAAATGCACTTTTGCATTCAAACTCTTCGATGTCCAGTCCTTATTAGAACTCTACCCCGAAGAGAAGAGTAGAGATTTCTTATATATCAATTGAATCTTTTCATGGGATATCCAGTCCTGGAGAGAGTGGTAAATGAATTGATCATCTGAACAGAACCCAAAACGTCCTCGAGATGCAACCGCAGGTTAGTGAACAGTCCTTGATGATGATTTAGCATGATTAAGGACCTCATGAAGGAACCATTATGATCTATGCACCCACTAATTCCTTGCAGAAAGGCCTTTTGAAATCAATATCGATTTCAAAAAAACCATTTTTCTTAAATAATTTTCAAAGCCTCTCTGCAAGAATTTGGTGGTAAATTTTACCCAATGCACTTGAAGCCGATCATTACGAAAGTTTTGGGATCAGAAGTCCCTCGCCCTTTTTATACACTCACACAATTTTATTAAGGTGCCACTGTGGTGAACAGCAGAACTAAGAGCTTGGAAACATGTAGCCAAAAATGATGATACACGGCAGTTTTTTTGAAACATAAACCGTAACAGATACCGGCTGGTCCGGGTGCGGACTTTGAACTCTTACGGCCTAAATCTTTCTTAATATCCGATGGTCGGATTGGTTTTGAATCAAACAGAGGTGGATAGTATCCGGTTTACAAACAGTTGGCATCCATTTTAAATTGGTTCGGTAATTGAGAGAAGATTGGATTGGTATTTTGAGAGAAAATGAGTCAGCCAAAACTTGAAAACATCGGAAAACAATTTTTTTCTTTCCGCATAAAGTGAACCTTGACAATTTTCTCTTACTAAAGTCCCAGAGTTCGAATAAAAATGTTTTTCCTCCCTAAGTGTACTTCTGTCTGCGCTTTTCGTTTACATTGTTGATCTCTTCTTATTCTCTATATGTGTAAGGGCGTCGTATAAAAGTCGCCGGTCCCTCATAAGCCTTTTTACCAAATGCTTTTTGCGCGTTTATCTTAGAAGAGAAGTCGTTTAACTTTCATTAGAGTTTTTGGGTGGACGTCTTTCAAAATTAGTTTTTCACATGAGATTTGTCAGACAATTGAAATTCAGGAATGTTAATGAAAAACTCTTGTAAAATATGGCGCAAAACAGTGTTCCAATCAACAGTCGGGCGATATAGCCCTGTAGCAAGTTCATGGTGCAAGGACGATTTTGATTGACAACTCATCATTTAATCCGTTCCCTTGGGTAAGGCCAGGTCTGGTAGAGCAATCCGTTGACGACCGGCTATTGAACACGCAGCTTGGACAATTGGTATCATAGTTGCTAGTTTTCTGAGCAAATGGCTGCCGCCCGCAAATGCATAGAAAAAATACATAGCTGACCAACCTTACAACGAGACGATGAAACACATAGAAAACACTATAAAACAACACTCTAAACTCTACAAATGTCCAACAATAGTTTCAAAATGTAGACAGCACATATGAGACGTTGATATATAATATTAAGTATGATATCCGGGGAAAGAGAGAAAATAATCACTATTGGCAGAGGTATCTGGAGACTCCCTTCACTCTCGATCCTTGGAAACTATTCAATTTATGCATTTTACTGCCTGGAAAAAGTTAGGGAAAGTAGGGAACTTTAAACTATGTTCCCAGAAAATTGTGTCCTAAAAAATCTACTTAATAATTAAAGGGAAAATTTGCAAACTTGGAGGGAAATTTTGATTGTGTTTCCCGGAAATTAATATTTTTTTCAGTCCTGTAAATCATATTATCAAGAATCCTTCTCTGTTGGGTACAACTTCTTCCAGGTCAAAATCCAGCCTGGTTACTCACCTGGCCCAAACGCTATGGAAGAGAGATGGGTACCCCCGCACAGCTTGTTTGGCACATTTTACCTTTACCTAATGGTATGCCGCAACTGAACAGGGGTCCCCCCCCCCCCCTCAAAGATTTATAGTTTTAGAAATTTTTCTGAGTGTTATTCTTTTTAACACTGCTCTAAAAAGACCGAGCTACATGAAGACTGGGGGACAGTCTATTTTAAAGAAAATCTCTTAGTAACATTTTACCTAAATCTAAGAGTGAGTTAGAATTTAAGGACACCTCAACACAATTGTTCATATTATGTCATAATGAATAAAATACATCAATTTTAACAAGACAACTTTAAAAGCATTACACCATACAGTAATCATTGTATTTTTAGTTAAATTCTAATTACAACGTTAACAAATTTTATAAAAAGATAGTTAAAAATATTTAAATAAATCAAGCCTCTCTTGGAAATTTATCACTCTATTAATTTTTAATCATAAATGAAGTGCCTTGCTTTTGTCTGCACTCAAACAATTATATCCAGTGACAGTCCTTCAACTTCCAAAGCCATGCCATTTCCTTTATTCATCCCGTCTGAGCGCCTCTTGGAACTTTTCACGGGCATCCTCAAACACAGAACATTCTATGAAATAAAAATGGTGACAAAATCATCAAAATGGAGTACTTGTCAATAATGCTGAAAATAAAGCAAGTGCCTAGAGTAATATTGCTGGGTTTGAAGGGTCCTCCATTATTTTTAATGCTTCTCACTAAAGGTGCGTGTTCCGATCGTCTTTGGACCCCCCTGATTTATCCGTAATTAGTATCGATTTTGATAGCAAAGAAAGGCCGTATTTTTCTCATTTTAGTCCTGAAATTTGAGCCCTCGGATCCATTTCATTCCCAAGATATAACACAAAAACCGCCGTTTTAGTGGTTAAACCACTTAGTAGCACAGTATTGAATAGGGCTTTGCAACATGCAATTAATTTGCGTCTACCATCAAACCGCAAGTTTTTTCCCACGTACTTGATGGGGTGTATTGCCATATGTGCAAGTGGCCAGGCTCTCAATCAAGTAGAGAACACAATACACATAAATCGGAACAACCCACCTTAAAAGAACCATTTGTAGCTTACAACTGATAATAATTTTGTTGGACAGAATCAACAGCGGCTCAGAGACTTCCCAAGTACCTTTTCGCCTACAAATTTGTTTTCCCGTGCCACCGGGAACCTTTCATAGCAATAACACATAATCATAGTTCCGCACAACAACGCCCCTTGTCATTATCGAGAGCTATTCTAGTGGGTTCAATTTTCTAATGTATAGTAAATGAATACAGAATATTCTCAATTGCTAGCGCTTCTTTGGTTTAAACAGTATTTTCAATTATCCTTTACATCTCAGAATTTCTTGAAACCAGCCAGAAAGCTAGTATCAACTGAGGCCATTTAGCGCTACGATTGATCAAACAGGAATTGATGGAGGTCCCCCTAACGTCCGCCAGTGGCATGATTAAAACAATGACGGATAATATGAGACTATTTACATGAGTTTACGTCACAACAGTATCAAGCCTGTGTGTGTCACAAATTCCACGCGTACTTCGTAATAACTTTTCGCCTCATGATTCCCTACTTCTAAAGATATATTTCTAGTAATTACAAGGTTCAATTTGATAGATCACATTTTTTACTTAGTTGTATAACTGTTTTTTGGGTCATTTTGGTAAGAATAGGCGGTAACTTGGGTAGGTAACCGGGGACGGTAACATGAGTCTAGGATTGAAGTTGAGACTGAGTCTCGGCAAGGATGTATGACTTGTCGGGCGGAATGGGGCTAGGAATTGGACTTGGCATCACACTGCATGTTTATTTTCCTTTGGACTTGCAATTTCAAATTAATGTGCGCAGTGCTTAACATTGAGTTTGTTACCGTTTCATGACCGTGTACTCCTCTAGCGTAGGGCTGTGTTGAGACAACCTTGACGATGTTACGCTCCGGCGGCGACAACAAAGAAGGGAGTCACACGCCATACCGACCCTTCGAATATATGGTTCGCAGCGAGCAAAGGATTATGGGGGCTTGCGTCCGAGCTGCTTTTGACAGAATCGAACCACAAGCACGCACAGACTGCGTGGAGTCAAAAGGAACCTCGGCACCTCATTTCGCGATTTGTAGTTGGTCAACGTCTGTTCCGAACCTCTTGTGTAGGCTTGTCCGCTACAATGAGGTGTGCGTATCTCCTGTCCAAGTAATTTTTTTTTTTTTTTTTTTTTTTTTTTTTTTTTTTTAAAAGTTTTAAAATTGGGTTTTGAAAAAAAGCTGAAAGGGTTTATAATGTCAATTATGGGACAGGACGGTGGGCGAGCCCCCACGCGAGCTGCTTAGGCGCATAGCGTGTGGGGTCTCAGGGGCCCGCCTTAGGTGTGGTCCAGGTTGGTCAACGTCCCTGGGAAGCTCCTGGGTTTTAGCATAAAAAAACATGTTGAGGTGGGTGTTTTACATATAATTACTGAAGTATTTATAGGAAATATTTGTCACTCTTCTAAAAAACTCCCTGAAAGCCTGTATCAATAGCCACTCAGCGAGTGGTATACCATGCGCAGGAGTCGAAGGGCATCACCCCTGAAACTGCCTTTGTTTAGTTCGTAAGCCAGTCTGCCTGCATGGAAGGCACTTGAAGTAAAGTGGACTGTTGGATCCAAACCTCAACAAATCTCCATATCGGGCAGTTAAGCAGGTCGCCTAGGAGCTTAGAGGCACAGGTCTGTCAAAACTTTTTAACAGCAATAGTAGCACATTTTTTTGAAGAGGCCACCAATTTTTAAAAAATTTGGAGATTTTTACACGATTGCATTGTAACTCCAATGCTAGTAAACTATACCTGTAAATGGTTAAGAGCTCGAAAATGTCTAGTGTCACAAACGAAGGAATTTTGTACTAGAATAATTATTATCGGGGAGCCCCGATAATAATACACGGCTGCTGGAAACGGCCTTAATGTGAAACTGGCCGGGAAATAGCGCCTGTACGTGTCTGCGCTCCAATCCATATTTTTTTAATAGTTCAGGCACCAAGTAGAGTTAATTTGCTCAAAGTGGCACGATTTCATCATGGACGGACAATAACGTAGCCTTTCCAGCTCTGTCCGTTAAGTCCAATCTGGGATCCAATTCTAATTACAAAATCGTATTTTTTGTGGACTACGCATTTTTTTAGATTCCTCTTTCCGCAGGTATAGTTTCCGAAACAATTACCAACGTAACTGTGCAAAAAATATCAAATTTTGAAAATTGGGGGCGCTTTCAAAAAAATGTGGCTAATATTGCTTTATATCTATACATGACTATCAACTTTTAGTCTATGTTCTTGAATGAGAACGAAGTTCCATTTGCCAGTCTGTCTCCAGGAAGCTTGAAGCTATGTGGACCTTGTTTGGACCCAACCCTCCAACAAAGCTACATATAGGCAGTTTAGATGATCGCCTAGACTTTTTTTATCAGAGGCATAAGTCTATCACTTTTAGTCATACTTGCAGCAAGGAGGTGGGAGAAAAATAAGTCCATTAGCCAGTCCTGCCCCTGCATTGGAGGCACTTGAAGCTAATTGGACTGTTGGACCCAAACCTGAACAAACTCCATATCGGTCAGTTAGGCGGTCGCGCCTAGGAGCTAATCAAGAGGCATGGATCTAACACTTTTTGTCTATTTTAACTTTAAGTAGAATACCTAAAATTATAGAGTAAATTATCGGACAAGCAGTCACTAGAACAAGATTGAAATTTTTTCTTCTGAAATTATCATGCTAGTTGATGCATTTTTAATACCTCAGACAAGTATTACTAACTCTTTCAAAACTGGTAATTACTATTTCAACCCAACTTCAGTAATATGAGAAGAAAACAAAGATATTTGAAGTGTAGAAATAAAATAAACATATTGAAGATTCCTCTTTTCCCTACTGGTATTGTTGAATAACAATTGCGGCGATCGTTAATCACAAACAGTCTCTCACAATAATAACACTGGCGCTTGATACAATGGTCTATCAATGGAAAGGCCAAAATCAAATTTTGGTATCAGTGAAAATCGTCGGAATGGAAATCGGTTTTGCTTCCGATTTGTGAGTTCTCCTGTCACTTTTAAAGAAAAGTATCATTCAAAGGTGGTATTATGGACACAATTTCAGAACTTTATTGGTCAAGTATTTAAGGACTTTTCTGGCAACTATTTCACTTGTATCGAGCTAATTTCTTATTCTTTTTAACAAGTCCGCTTGATATATTCAGAACCCGTATCAGCGATCGCTTTTAGCACTTAATGACGCCGAAAACATGAAACATACTATACAAAACGGCAAATGAGTCACGGATTCCTGTAATCATTTCTGCATCCGGCAATTATCTTACTTCCGATTTTTATATTGGTCTCGGGCCTAATCGCAAATTTCCGATATTTTCCTCTCTTTTAGGCTATAAAAACACAGATTTTAACTTAAGAGTAAAAAAATATCAACCAGTCAAACAAAATAAGCGGAAACCGCGGAAACGCGGAGATTTCATGGCTGCTGAGTTATCTCCTGCACTATATGATTTCAAATCCTAGATGAGGTCGTGGTGACTTATAACAATCCTATTCCATAAATATACAGCATTCCCCAAATGCTTTGTGGTTGTCTGCCATCGCGGTTCAATGAATGAGACCAAAGGTCACATGGGGTCTCAGAGGTCAACATACTGTATACCCCATATGATCTTGGGCCCGTGGTTCACTGACCGAGTAATGATTAAATGGATAGGATTAAGCCCAAATTAATTGGTCGAGCTAGGGATTGCAAAAATATTGGGCGAGACGCAGTCGAGCCAATATTTTAAAACCCATAGCGAGACCAATTAATATTGGCGTAAATCTCCAAATTTATCATTTCATGTTTTTGATTCCGATATTTTCACACACTTGGGACTCCCCTAAACATGATAGGAGGGGAGAAATTGAGCAAAGGGTCGAAAATATAGTCCGGTAAGTACAGGATTAACACTTTTGCCACACACGATAACAACAACATAGATTTACAAAGCAGTCAAAGGTCATGTAGGGGCATTAGAGGGGACAATGGTGTAAACCCCATATAAAACTAGGGCCAGGGGTTGGCAAACTTCCATAGTACCCCCCTCACTCATATATGTACATGCAACATAAATTGTTATTATTTTAGCTGTTTTTAATTTTTTGTTTTTTTCAATTAAAATCAATTTTGGATCATGGTAAATATATACGAGGGGGGTACATATGGAGTCTTTCCCAGGGGTTCTACTGAGTTTGGTTTTAATGCCCAAGCAATTTGGCAAAAAGAGGGCCACACACTGATACACGTAGACACACAGACACACACTAGCTACCATTTGAGTAATCCTATGTGCCAATCTACTTGCTGCAGAGGACACAAAACACACCAACATAATTTCCCAGTTCTCGCCCCAGGCTCCACCATGGGCTGTTTTTTTGTTATTAACCAATCGGAACAATATGTAAATGAGGTGCTCAACAAGAAAAAATGTGGATAACAAAAGTAGTAGTACAGGTAGTAGTAACACCAACGTTTTAAATCCGGTTTTGTCCCCGCAACGGGGGTGGCCGGATTTCACCTCACATTCGTACATCGCCCTTACTCCCTCCTTCCACTTCGCCCGATTCAATGCATCACCCGCATCCTCAACCCACCCTCCTCTCTCCTCCTCACTGCTTCCTCCATGTCCGCTTTGGTCGGCCCCCTCTCTCCTCAAACCACCCACCTCAAACTCAAAAGCCCTTTTTTAAAACATGCTCCTCATCCTCCTTCCTCACAGCACGTGTCCCATACATCTTACAAAAACAACCTTCGCCTTCGCCAGTCCGGTCCAGTCCGCACCCTCTACTTCCACAAACGCCACATCTGCATCAGATCCTCAGTCGTCTTCCTACCATCATTCACACCCCAACATTGCTCTCACATTGCTCTCTCTGCCCTTCTCAAAATGCCCATCTCATTTTCACTCAGGCACCATGTCTCACTCCAAGACAAGCATCACCTGATCTCACACAACTCTATACACCATCCCTTTCATCAATCTCAAGGAAATCTTCTCCCAAGTAACAACATCGCCACATTCTCTAAACTTCACCCACCCATACCTTACTCTGGCTGTCACAGCCGCCTCACATCCACACCCGCACTAACCCTGTTCCCTAGGTAGTGAACTCCTTCACATATTCCACCTCATCACACAACTTGAAAACATGCTTAAAATTGTGGTCCAATCCACCCTACCCCACTCTTCATCGACTGCTTTCTGCTCCGACTCAATGCAACTCTAATCCAGTTACAATGAACTTTACGGCCATACACCATACAATATTTTGGATAGGAAATGCAAGTTTGGGCCATTCGCAACAATGGAGATGTAGTGAAGTCATGAAAAACAACATTTACTATCCTGTTGCAAAGAATATACTTGGCAAAAATTAATGATGTGGGATACATAAAGCTTTGTTTTACACATAATGTCCATACAATGTCTATGAAAAATTGGACCGTAATTCCAAATTTGATTTCCATGAAACACACAACCAACAACAAAATTAATACCACCAGATTAAATTCTCCCTACCGATTCATTTTCATAATAACTTCTTTTTAACGTCCCCCACTTGCACAGATTCCAATACATCAGTTACTTTTCCGTCTGCCTATACTTGCACTTACTAAACACATGTCAGTACTTTAGGTATAAAAGTGTTCAAAATGTTTAAGAACCACAAGACTCACATGATCATCCCAAAATTCCTTAAGTATATAACTATTAGCTTTAGGCTCAAATGTGTGTAAAAGTCAGGGTTTTTTTATGTATTAAAGGTGCAGCAACGAGAGATTTTTGAGGCACCCAAATATTGTGTCCTAATGGTAATTTCATAATCGATTAGACACTCAATATAAAACCTTTATTTGGCTAACAGATATGACTGAAAAACAGAGAAAACACAAAGGCAATTTGATTTGCTTATATTTCATATAAAACACTGGCTGAATTTTGTATTTGCTCTATCCAAAATAGAAAATTTCAACAATTGTTGTACAAAAGAAACATTTTTCAGACTATCCTTTCAGATGGGGATATTTTTGATGCAAAGCTTTACAGTAGTGCAAAAATCAGAATTTTCCATTTTTTCGGGACCCCTGTTATGTGAAGTCTCTCGTTGC
>JAMKCH010039879.1:0-44972 GCA_023653785.1 Ophioderma brevispina
AACTAGAGGGCCGGTCAATGATAACGTACAGTTGAAGATAATGTCGACCCTCTCTGGTTTCAGTTACTGAACTAAGGGTTCTTCCATGGAACTTTAACAGGAGGTGCGGGGTGGTCACCAATTAAGGTGAATTGGTAATACTTTTTGAAAACATAAAACTTTGGATGGTTTGGGAATGGTATAGTGAGGCAGTGTTTGTTTCCATTGTGTTATTGTACGTGGAAAAAAGGAATTGGAATGATTTTGTTTGGTAGTATAAGTCTTAGTTGTTTATTATGTCCACGTCGGCCTCTGGGGTCTTGGTTGGATGTCGTCCCCCACCCCCCCCCCCCCCCCCCCCCCCCTTTGGAGATATATCCAGCGATCATTGAACGATTTTGTAACAAGCTGTTAGGGCGGTGACAGCTCTTCGTCTTGTAGGGTGTCCCCATCCCCGTGATGTAATCTGTGTGATAGACGCAGCTTCACACGTGGTATATGTTTTTAACATAACGAGCAGCTCTCCGTTGTATGCGTTCAAGGAGATTAAGTTTTTTTACAGTGTATGGATCCGCATGCTGCGATGCCATATTCCAGGTGTGGCCTAACTAGGGTCTGGTACAACTTTTCTTTGGTATTAGTTGAAGTATGGTAGAATTTTCGCTGGATGAAACCTAATGTTCTTGACGATTTGTTTGCTGGCATGTTGACTGTGGTTTAATTCCATTTGATATTATTTTGGATATGATCCCCAGGTAATTGGCAGTCCTGTTTCACGTCCAGTCTAGTACCCATCATTGTATAATTCGGTTTATCTACCTTTTGTCTGCTGGTCACACGCATGATTTACATTTTACTGCAATTTAAAGCGCAATTCCCCAAGTAGTTTTGCCCTTCCACAAAGTTGTTTAGATCATGTTGTAGTTGAACTTCCTGCTTGCGGATTTGTGATGTTATTATAACAAGCAATCGCGCAAATAGCTAATTTTACTACTAACTACTTCCTGGATGTCGTTTATAAAGAGAAGACATAAATGGGGACCGAGGACTGTTCCTTGAGGCATGCCACTCAAACTTTCTGCCAATTAAGCTGTCCCATTTACTACTACTCTTTGGGGACGTTTAGTGAGAAATGATTTGATCCGGCGCTTGACATTGCCACGGATGCCATAGTGATCTAGTTTAAGAAGGAATCTCTCAGTGGGAACAACATCAAACACTTTTGAGAAGTCTAAAATTGCTAGATCGTACATGGTGCGGTGTTCATAGTTTTGAGCTAATCATGAATTGGTAAGATGAGTTGTCGACTCTGTTGAACGGGCTTTGCGAACGGCTGTTGCGTATCTGATATATGTTATTTATATCTAGTGGCGCATAAGTTGGCTGTCAATAATGTTTTCTAAATTTTGCAACAAACACCTTGGTCACGAAATTGGTCTATATTTTCAGGGTCTCTGAGTATGTCTTTCTTGTATATAGGGGTGGAATGTTTGCTTACTCCAATCTCATGAGAGTCACCTGTTGTCCATGGACTGTTGGATCATGAAACGAAAATAGGATGCAATCCCTCATGGGCTTCTATTTGGAGTGCATAATTTGAAAAATGTGTCATGAGGAGCCAATAGTTTGAGTTTTTAATATTTGTACTAATTTCTCACTCCTTCGACTGAGATGGTAAATCATGCATAGTCAACATAGGGTTTCTTCTTGATGTTTGGATTACCTGATGGTATCCTCCCTAGTGAACACGCTTTGGAATTGGGAACTTAATTTCTGCTTTTTTTCCACTGTCTTGGTGAGGGGTTTGCTGTTGGCTTTTAGGGACTGGCACGGGCCAGTGTTGTCTTTCTTTTTATATGCTTATTTCTCCAGAATTTCTCTTTGGTTGTTCTGTATTGATGATATCTTTTTCATGATTCCGCTTATTTTGTCTGATGAGCTTGTTGACTGTATTTCTATAGTCCTTATATTATTCCAGTCTGCTTCGTGTTTTGGAAAGCTTGCACGGGCATCCAACTTTTCTTTTTTCCTAATTTTCTTCTTCAAGTTGTTGTTGACCAGGGTGCTCCTCTATTACCCGAAGACGGTTTTAATGGGGAACGACTTGAATTACCCAGGTGTTTAGTTGAATCTCTGAAAGATGCCCAGTTTTCTCGACTGTTTTACTTCTGGCGGAAGTGAAGAATTTGTCGGCAATAATCTTTGCTTGCTTCTTGAATTCGGCTTTCGTCAACACTCTTCTTCCACTGTGGGATGCGTCGGCTGGCTGGTTTCTTTGGCAAAGTTGTTTTTATTTCAAACTGCCAAGCCACAGCTGAGTGGTCGCTAATTCCCGGGTGTTGGTCTAGTAGAGTGAAGGAGTGCTGCTGGGATGTAAATAGTATATCACGAATGTTTTCAGTAACATTGATATGGCGCCTTGTTGTGACTAACACTTTTCTGTTGAGGAGGTTTTCTCTCGCAACCTCAAGTATTTTCTCTTGGCAGTGTTACTGGGCAATTGTATAGTCATCCTGTTTCCATTGGAACCGGGGACATTGAAGTCGCCTCCTAGGATAAGGTAAGGTGAACTGTTGAATTGTACAAGTGATAGACTTAAGTGCAATGATTACATACATGTTGGTGTTGCTGTTGTACGGTAAAAAGATCCGACCAGATAGAAAATTTGATTTTTGGAGTTACAACTGACACCAGATTTAAATCAGTATTTTCAATGGATAAGTCATGGCCTTTCGAATCTTGGTATTGGATCTTTGACTGCATAAAGACTCCGCCTCCTGTGGTTCGATCCTACGGTATATACGGAAGTTAGGTGGGAAAACTTCAGCATCGTGAAACCTCAGGTTAAGTTTGGATTCAGTGCCTCTCATGATTATGTCATGTTTTTGTTGATAATCATGCTTCAAGGTTGGGCAGCCTTTCCCCTAACCTCCATCTGCAGTTTACATTCACACAATATTTATGAACTCTGCGTTTTATGAGCAGACTTTAGGTGGTCGGCTTTGGCATGGAGAATTCCATGTTGGTGTTCACTTTGATCCACAGTAGCATCGTTAATTTTCGGCCAGAGTAGACTTCGTGTCAAACTATTTCCACCCATTTACTTTTCTTTTTGACTCCTTATACAATAGGCTCAGTCCTTGTATACATGTGGGATGCGAGTCAAGATTCCATCCACTATTTGTCTTTTTGAATTCTCATAATAATAAGGATCAGGTGAGTATTCTATTTCACGTCAAATGTTAGGAAGGTCTTGGACATCGTCTGTTACGGCTGACAAGCGTCCAACCATCGTTGTGGATGTCTTCAACTTGAGAGGGGTGATACGTCTGTGGTGGTGAAGAATAGTGGACGATTTGGTCGTTGATGAAAAAGGATTTTTTTAAAAGGGGGTCCAGACTGTCAAATTGGTTTGCTCAGGTTCAATTCGGAGTCACTTGAGCTCGAAATATTTGTACTGTCGCAGAGGGGGCATAGCCAAACAGCATTTGATGTTGACATGATATCTACCCTAACATGCTTTCTGTTGCCTTAGAACATTGGTTATGTGAACCATCTGTTAAGTCCTGTGCACATAATACAGTTAGATTTTGCAAGCATAATTACATATGCCACACGGCCATCTTGGTTTGGGCCCACGATGGCGCTTTAACATTGTAGTCATTGGTCCTGGCTTTAAAATTGATATCACAGCTTAATAAGTTGACTAATATAACAATTTGCAGCTTACCTCGGGGGTATCCCATAAGGGAATTGATCTAAAGTTCAATTTAATTCCTTGGTAATGCGTATGTAACATTGGTTTTATTTGATTGAGTTTGAAAAAACATAACACTTGAACGGTTAGCTGACACGTTTGATTGTCGGCTGTATGTTTTTATAAATAAAGGACAATTCCTACGCGGCTGTTTATGTTTCCATGAAGTTCCCCTCCGTGTTTGGGTGCTAAGAATGCTGTAACTAAAATACAAGTCACTGAACAATCGGGTGATACTTCTTTTGGTCGGTGCAGTTCACATCTCATAGTCATAAGATTGAAAAACCATGGCGCCGCTCCTCGACTTCCGGTTGAATGGACACAAAGATACAGTTTGACAAACAATTTTACTGGTAGAAATTTTCATTATACACACGCGGTGGCGATGGTAAAATATGGAATTGTGCCGATAGTCCAATGTCAAGCCAGGGGGCATCAAAGTCAACATAAATAAAGAATAATACACACAAATTAAATGGAAGATGGCGATTCGGTCATCAACTCTGGCGATCCTCGGAGAAGTGCTTGGAATTATAAATTTTACCCTTCAATGACTCTCACCTCAAAGTAGGACGAAACTTTCGCTAAAAATGCTATGAATCTACACACTAAAAATAACAGAAAGATGCCCGTTGACTTCAAGCTGCATATAACTTATAGTTCTTCCATGCTTTATTACAGTGATTATTTGTTCATTAAAAAGTGCAAGAACACATCAATTAACAAAGGATGCGCATGTGGGTGTTATAGTCTAAGTCTGGTTGTTTAAAGTGACCAGGAGGGAGATTTGTTTAGGATAAGAATTTCTCTCAAATTGCAAAGGATCGATTGTAAGCCACCCCCCCCCTACAAGGAACTTTCCGAAGTTATGGACAAACAAGTACAAAAGAAACCAGCCAAACCTTGTTTTGAACTTGCCTGACATTATCGTAATCGTCCCCATAGAACACCGTGCTGTGACTTTCTGTCGTGCACACAGAAAGTATAAATCATAATATATATGACATAAAGAGGCCGTATTCAGCTTATTCACTTCAGGTGTGATCTAAATACAGTGGAAAGCATGCCCAAATATGTCTAAAAAAAACCCGGGTAGAAAAAAATGGGGGGCGCTTTTGTTGAAATTCATGTCTCGATAACGTAGTCTTTTATTTTTCTTGAAGAGTTGAAGTGATTGGAGTTGACGAGTGTTCCGGTATCTTGTTCCAGTCTGACACGGTTCGTGGAAAGAATGAATATTTCAACAGGCCTGTTTGTAGCAATAGTGCAGTAGGCTTTAGAATTGTGGAAGCGTGATTGACGTTGGGTAGGCGTAGCTAGGCCTGATGATCATGACTAGAATAGTGCTTACAACTGTTTTATGGGCGCGCTTGGCATCGAGGTCTCTATCTTAAGATACTCAAAATCTTCCTGATGTCAAGCTGGTCAAGTTCATTATGATGCTCATCCAAGACAGATCTTTCGTCATGGAGGACATCAAATGGGCAACGTAGTAGTAAGCGCAAACTTCGGAACGGTGTCCCACAGGTTCTGTCCTGGCACCCGTCTCTTCAACATATACGTCTAAGATATGCAAAGGGAGATTGTTCGCAGAGTATCATACGCAGACGACACGGCAATTGGAATAGCTCGACTCCTTTGAAGTCCTTAGAAAACAGTGCTGCAGAACAGACCCTAATCATGTAAGCCCCCAATCTTCCACCGAGGCACTTGATGAAAATCAGCAAAACAAGACGTCAGCTCTGTTTTCCACCTGGCAAATCGATGCGCAAAAGAGACTAAACATCACTCTAGATGGAGAAAAACGTCACATGACCCAACACCAAGTACCTTGGCGTCACAATGGAACGCAGAGCCTTACTTTCAATCAAACACCAAGCAGTCGCCTGCCACGACGCAGTTCGCGTCAACTCCTCAGAAGGCTCGCAGGAACTGGACGGGGTTGCATCCTTTGAAACCTTACATACATTCAACTGTTGCATTGGCATTACTCCACTGCTGAATACGCGGCACCAGGAGGAGTCATAGCGTACTTCAACAAGATTGATGTCGTTCTGAATGATTCAATGAGATTGGTAGTGGTTGCTTTTGGAAACGCGGTAGAATAACCTCCCACTTATTGTCTGGCATAGCTCCTGCAAATCTTAGGAGGAACCTTCAGGACGATCAAGCTCGCCAAGAATGTGATGAACCTGGTAGTCTAATCCCACTACCAACACTTGAGGAGCAGAGATGCACGAAAGCACTTGCTACCCAATCCATGACACTGCAGGTCACGTTATCCCCTATCGTCATCTGGGATCAAATGTAAGATGGTTTTTTGAGCATGGTTCATCCTCTACTTTGAACTTAAAGCAGTTTGTGGACACCCCATCTAGCAAGCCCAAAGGCTGTGACCGTGATAGGAAAGCATGGGTCCAACCTCAACAGACTCAGAATGGCGTGGTCGTACAAAGAACTTCCTTCACAAGATCGGAGTAGAACCATCACCAAACTGCGATGTGGGAGAGCCACAAACCATTAGCCACATATCATAGATGACTGTGAGGGTTTACAAGGTCCCAAGAGAATTCCAGGGACCTCGATCAACCTGGAGATGCAACTATCAGCTGGTTTAAGACGGATCTTCCCTGTGATTTTGGACTTGCACGAACGATCGAACGGTATGGCTGCCGTTATCATAGACTATCTAGTCATGACGGTTGTGTGTATGAAAGTGCCCATTTAAGCCAAGATACACAGACAGCTATTGCTCTAATGTACGCGCAAAGTGGCTTAAATATTAATTATTTGCAATAACGTTATATGTAGGCATAGAGAGTTCTGCATCATGTGATAACATTTTTCAAGATTTAAAACATTCTACATTAGGAAAATTTTCAGGTGAAAATACCCTCTGGGTGTGCTACATGGGCTGCCACATGTGGCACAGCCTGTTGTACAGTTGACATGAACTTTTTGGGATAACAAATTGTAGCATCGGTTACAAAATGGGTAAGCCAATTATTCTACAGACTCTAGAGATGCTATGTAGTGTCAAAGAAAATTATTTTTTCTTTTTTATTTAGGAAATATACATCTCAAAACATCTCAAACCTTAAAGGGCATTGGAACTCCACAGAACAGGCACCAAAGATTATGTCCAAAAATTTTAAAAGATGATGCCAAAAGTTACAATTATTGGAAACTAAGGCTGTAGCAGGTTTCCGGTTGGAAGCGCCAAGTGACCTAGTCGGCTTGTTGAAAGATGGGTGATTTCTTCTGATTTACGCCGCGATGAAGAGTTCCCATTCCATGATTTATCATGTTGGTAACAACTGCCTGGTGAGCGTGAAGAAGAGTCATGTTGAAAAACAAAACGTGCCCGCCCTTTTTTTGAATCATTCTATCTGGTTTTGAGGGTTTTTTGGTATGGGATCCCAACCGAGAAGAGTTTCAAGAACGCCGGAAAAGGGATTGTACGCGGGGCCCTCTTTGGTGTGTTAGAACATGAAAATAGGTGTACGCTTGATATAGAACCCAGTGTCTATTAGCTTAGATGTTAAATCGTGGATATTTTTGTTCCAGGTGAGTTTGTTGTAATGAAAAACACCCAAGTAAGGGTGACCTTCTGTTTCGCTTAACTTTGAATTCCCAAGTTTGATTCAAAAGTATGTAGGTGATTTTGATATCTGATCAATCCCATTAGTTCTGCTAAGCCAATCCAATGAGGTCTTTTAACATGTTGTAATTAACAGATGTGGAGTTATGCTGCAAAACCACATGGAGTACCTTCCCCTTTCCCAGCATGGCAGGCCATTCAAGAGCCAACTTTGAGACTGCCAGCAAGAAACATTCAAAAGCAATTCAGAATTGAGGGTGGTGATAGTTCAGTTAGATAATAAAACGACCTTTTGAATAGTTAACAAGTGAGTATGATGACCTCTGGTGCTGATAAATTATGTCTTCGTTCATGCACTGGAGTGGCAGAGTGATTGAAGTTGCAATTTTCTTCAAATTTTTCAATCTCTAATTCTTTTAAGTTTTTTTCACATATGTCATCGCATTATATAGGATCTCAAGTTGTGTTTTATGGTGAAAACAGGGATATATCGTACATTTAGAGGGATTTTGAGATCGACAAAGTTGAGGTAGGTAACCGGAATAAGGTACTCCATGTGGTTTTGCATCAGGCAATAATTGTCACTGAACTTTGAAGTGAATCGCCTTTTCACCGTTCAGTTCGGTTTTATGTTATTGCAACAGCCAACTACTAACTAGACAAATTTAGCCAGTGGCAAGTTCATTGGGATACATCTCCTTTGGAAGGCTTTGGCACCTGCGCAGCCTGGCTGGGCTGGACTGGTACTGTTGTTCAAAATATTCTAACCATAAATGCCACTGCATTACGTAAATGCCACTGCATTTACGGTTAGAAGTCTAAATGTACTAGAAATGGGCAGAAAGTTAAACCAAAACATAACCGGTTCATGGGTTAGAGGGCATCCTTACATAAAGAACAAATAGTTAGAGTACGTATTTATAAACGTACCATGTCAACTTCAGCATCGTTGGGTTCCAAATGAAGAAGAAAATCATAATTTACTATCGAAATTGTCTGTATTGACTTTGTTAGTAGGACTGAGCCATATTGGTTCCTAGCAGCGTATTTTATGTTGAATTTGGCGCCGATCAGCAGCTACTGAAATAGCGCTTGCCACTGGGTTCAAATTATTTGTGTATAGTCTGTTGCGGAGGTTCGCAGTAAACTTGATAATTATTTTTTGTGGGCCGCCAGCTATAGCTGGCAGGACCACTTAGCAATCCGTTGTGCATGTGTTTATGTGGATGTATGTGTTTATATGTGGATGTATGTGTATGTCACTAAATTGTAAAAGTTTTTTTTAATTGACCTCAATTGAAAAGTTGAACTTCACTACGTGGATCCTGGTTTCCTACCGGAAATCTTTTTTTACCGAAATTCCTACCCCACAATGCACCAACGATGTACGAGTAGATAAAATAAATAGCGCATATATATTCTATGGTGTTTTGTGTGATACGGTCATTTTTCCGTCATAACTGCAAAAACCGTTTGCTGTACATAAATTTTACCAGTAACAAGTACTCTTTGATTGCCTTGTAATTTTTGCGTCACAAAATGTGCGCGCAGTTTAAAGGAGGCGCACTAAGCCGCGAGCGTGCATGGAGTGATGCATATCTACTCGTACGTCGTTGGTGCATTGTGGGGTAGGAATTTTGGTAAAAGGTGCACAATGGGATCCCTCATATGTTGATGAGGTCAAAGGTCATGTGCAAGGGGTCAAAGGTCATGGGGGCGGCCCACAGCTTATATTCTTTGAAATAGCGAGCGTGAAAGCGAGAACCGCGGAAATTATACGTTTGAGGTTGTGAGGGAGTGGTAATCGTTTTATATTAGTTTTTAACAGAAATTAACGGAAATATGAAACTATTTGGGTGGGCTGTTGTGACCCAAAAACCGAGATAATTCTCCGATTAAGCAATTCTGACCGTGTGTGAAAGCAGTGCAAACATAGTACGGTTCATTCATGACCTTTACTGCAGTCCATATTTATGGCAATGTAAGAAGTGACCTGACAAAGTACGATGTAAACCGTTCGATTTTTCAGCAGACTAATACGATTTGTTTTGACACTTCTGAGTTTGTTTACGTGAGAAGTTTGGTGCGATGTATGCAGAAGACAACTAAAAATATCTTCACAGATTCACACGTGCGAGGTGCGGCAAGAACATCATTAAGCTGATTACAAACCAATAGTATTGATGGAAGTTAACTAAATTTTGTACTTGTCACGAAACACAACATGGAATGGGGTGATCAGTGATCTCCGTCGCTAACAAAATATTAATCTTTAGTTCAGGCGTATTTTCCTGTGGACTGGAGCTAAAATGGTAAATTTTTATATAAATGCAATATTTGTGGTACCATATAAATTATATTTTTACTCAGACTACTGTTTTATGGGTTGCTGCAGTCTTGGTATTCACTGTCACAAATCCCAGGCCCAGAGCCCGAGAGATACTTGTACCAGACTTTATGCTTTAAATATAAATCACTCTTCTTACCTAAGCTGGAGGATTTTTTCAACCGCTCCTCTACCGCATACCGCTCTCCTTAGAAGCGCCAGAGGAGCTTTTTATCCCGGCAGTACCATCAGGACCACTGATACCAATCATGCCTTTGTATGTATGGGTAGCCACAATTTGCGCACCCACTTTATCTGCTCCCAGTTGAATTCAGCAGCCTTGACGGAATAAAGTACAGTATCACGTGCACTTTATTCCATCAAGGCTGCTGAATTCAACTGGGAGCAGATAAAGTGGGTGCGCAAATTGTGGCTACCCGTATGTACAATAGTCTTTAATCCAGGCATGTAGAGATCATCGGAAATCAGTCATATCGCGGGGTGCATTGACAAGAGACTAGAGATGGATTTCTACCACACACTTCAAGCACTGTTTCTTCAAAGGTAGCGGTATGAAGTTAAACAGGATTAATTTTGCTGAATTGTACACATTTTTCTTATTAAAATATATAATTGTTTAGAGAATAAAGGTTTTGTTTTTAGCCTCTGACGTGTGTCTATCGTGTCATATCACACAGGGGTAACAGGCATTATTTTGAGATAGAACGAGGCGAGCTGAGTTGTTTTACGACTTAAAATAGTGCTGTCGTCTGTGTGCTATGGACAAAAATATATCAAAATATAAGCTGTTAGTAACAATTTCTAAGAGTATGCAGATTTTATCCAACCAACTACCCGAGCTTTAAATCGATCAGTCCATTGTTACTGTGCGCAATTCGATTGGCCGAGCAATGCAAGTTGTATGCATTGATGCGGAATTACCCACTGCACGGTACCGTGTGATATCGTCTCATATCACTGGCTAGGAAACAATAAAACAAGGCTAACGTAACTTAATTTCAAGGTTAAGAATGGTTATAATTTGTAAAGTTTTGTTTGTTGTTTATGAATTTGTGTTTTTTTTAATTAGTGTACCTCAACCCGATGAATTTTGATACCTCCACTTGTAACGATGTACGTCATTTGGAATGTCATGTAGCAACAAATCCCAGGCATGATTTATGATTTCATGATTTTATTGCATTAAAATGTTGGTTTCAGTTAGAGTGGGAAAGGGAAAATATAAAATTTTATTGCAAACAGAAATGAAAGAGTGTGTTAAATTTATATTAAACTTCACCGTTCTGCTGGTCCCAAGGTGGCAGGTGACTCAAATAAAATGGAAAACACCCTTAATATGTTATTTTAACATTTAAATTTAAATAATGAAAATTGAAAGATAAGTGAATAATGAAAAAAGTCACCTACTCGACCTGAAAAAAATTAAAACGGGGAAAATTGACTTATTGGCCTTAGTAGAGCATCTTACCTTAAAACATGTTTTTGAAGAAATCAACGTTTCCGTTTCAGAATATGGATTTTTACAGTTTGGAAAACTACAATGACTTCAGTGGTTTTTTGAAAGTGGCACGAAAAAGAGACCATATTAGAGCTCGCAAATGCGGATGAATTTGATTGTGGTTCCCCCGCCAATTTTGTTGGAAAAGGGGGACTATAGAAATGGAAGCAGTGTCAGGGTTGTGTGCGTCCCACGCGATATCTTTGGTTTGGAAACTAAACAAGTGTGGAAGTCATCTTTGAACATGATGTATCTCACGTAGGCGGTGGGGGAACATATTCGGGGCATGTAAATGGGTCAAAGGTAAAATTTGGTCATAAATAGAGTCAAAATATGGGGCAAAAAATAGGGCTTCTAAATCGCTTATAATAAACGTTGTCAACACGCTATCTTTTGATTGGAGCAAGTATGGGTGTCACTTCGCACCCATAGATGTCACTCAAGTAGGGCTGCGGATGACGTTCGGAGGAGGGGTCAGTGGCATGGGTCAAAGTCAAATGGGGTAAAAAATGCCGCAAACTGGAGTAATTGTTCTAAACATTATCGGTGTGGAAGGATTGATGTAAACTTGGTGGTTTGGGTTCAACATTCAGTGCCGAAATGTTGAAGGTTCATTTCAAGGTCATGCGACGCGTATACAAGGTCAAATACTTAAACATGTGGTAGAGGATGAAAAATGTGGGTGTGGTCAACATCATACCAAAAAAATTTTGAAGGTAATTTCAAGGTTAATCAAAGGTCAAATCACTTACATGTGGTAGGAGGATGATGAAAATTGGTGGGGTGGGTCAACATTCAGTACCAAAAATTTTGAAGGTCCTTTCAAGGTCATCCAAGGTCATATCGTTAACATGTGGTAGGAAAGGTTAGGCGCGGACGAGCATTGAAAGTGCCTCTAGTTTTCGGTTACAACTCCCACCGTACAACAAAACACAACCACCTTATTTGAAGGATAAAATATATAAGATTTAAGCAAAATGTGCGTTGTGGTTGAAAATATTTGGTGGCAGGGACGATTTCTATGCCGAAAAATTAAATTTGGGCTACAAGTTATAGCGAAATTATTATTTTTTATGGGTAAAAACTATTACAATCTTATTTTTCATGGTATCCTTTTTGTTATGGATAGAGGTTTTTACATTGCATTAAAGGGTTCAGGCATACTCGTTGTGGTGACACGTTGATAAAAAGGATGACTTTTGTAGGAAAAAGGGATTTTGGGGCCCCTTACGGCGAAAAGTTTAGGAACTTTATATATTGTTTAAAACACGAAATCGATATATTAAATGTCAGGAGATTGATAGATTGCATGATGGTTTAAAATTTGTGTTTTGCGAAGAAATGATATTCTTTAAGTTTGTAGCGTCAAAAACGTGGATTTTTTGACCCAAAAAACACCCCTGCCAACCAAGTTTTTGACCACAACCATATTTTTAAAATCAGTTATTACTATTTTCGCATAGAAGTGGTGGTTTTGTGTAACGAGGGGGGGGTGAGGGGTTGTCGACAATTTGCAGTCCAAAACCGCTCCATAAGGATGAAATTCGTTGGGTGGTCAACATTCGGTACCAAAAATTTTGAAGGTCATTTCAAGGTATCGAGGTCATCCAAGGTCATATCATTTAACATGTGGACGAGGCGGATGAAAATGTTTGGTGTGGGTTCAAACATCAGTGCCAAAATTTGAAGGGTCATTCAAGGTCACCAAGGTCATATAATTAACATGTGGTATAGGAGGATGAAAATTCGTTGTGTGGTCAACATTCAGTACAAAAATTTTGAAGGTCATTTTCAAGGGTCATCCTAGGTCTCCAAGGTCAACTACTTAACATTGTGGTTAGAGGATGAAAAATTGTTTGGTTGAGGTCAAACATCAGTAACAAGAATTTGGAGGTCATTTCAATGTCAGCCGAGGTCATCCAAGGTCAAATCACTTAACATGTGCGGTAGGAGGATGAAATTGTTGGTGTGGTCAACATTCAGTAACAAAGAATTGTGAAGGTCATTTTCAAGGTCATGTGGGTCATCTAAGGTTCAAATCAGTAAACATGTGGTTGGTTGGAGGGTGATACATTGGGGGGTGTGGGCAACAGTTACAGTACCAAACATTTTGAAGGGTCATTCAAGGTCATGCAAGGTCAATCACTTAACATGTGGTGGCGGATGAAAATTCGTTGGGGTGGATGTGGTCAACATTCAGTGCCAAAAATGTTGAAGGTCATTTAAAGGTCATCCGAGGTATCCAAGGTCAAATCACTTAACATTGGTCGGAGGATAAACATTTGTTGGGGTGGTCAATATTCAGTGCCCAAAATTTGAAGGTCATTTCAAGGTATCTAGGTATCCAAGGTCAATCCTTAACATGTGGTAGGAGATGAACATTTGTTGGATAGTGGTCAAAATTCTGTAACAAGAATTGTGAAGGTTTCATTTCAAGTCGATGCGCGACGGTTCTAAGTCAAATCACTAAACGTGGCGGAGGGTGATATTAATGGTGGGTGTGGTCACATTCAGGGGCCCAAAAACCTTTTTGAAAGTCTGTTGAAGGTCATGCGGGGGGTCATCCAAGGTCATATCACTCAAACATGTGTTAAGAGGCTGAAAATTGGGGGGTGTGGTCAACATTCAGTACCAAAAATTTTGAAGGTCATTGCAAGGTAATGCGGGGTCATCCAAGGTCAATCACTTAACATGTGGTAGGAGGGTGAAAATTGGTGGGTGTGGTCAACATTCAGTACCAAAAATTTTGAAGGTCATTTCAAGGTCATGTGGGGTCATTTAAGGTCAAATCACTAATCATGTGGTAGGAGGATGAAACCCCTTGGTGGGTCTTCCCCTTTGTTGTGTCAACATTCAGTGCCAAAAATATTGGTAGTCCTTTCAAGGACATTCAAGGTCAAATCTTTGCACATGGTTGTATGGTCATGAAACCTAGTGAATGTGGTCAACATTCAATGCCAAAATTTTTGAAGGTCATGTGGTGGTCATTCAAGGTCAAATCACTAATCATGTGGTATGAGGTTGAAACTTGCTGCATGTGGTCAACAGTACAGTGACAAAAAATTTTAAGGTCGTGTCAATGGAAGAGCCACAGTGGTTCAAGAACCACTTATTTCCATCACAATCTTCCCTGAGATTTTAAAATTGTTGCTTCTTGTTCTTTAGCTAGTGCCTGGGCGGGGGACCTTTGTGGTTCGAGAACCGCCTTGTTGAGTTATTATCAGGCAGCCTGGGTAGCTTAATGGTAGAGCGCTGGTCTTGTATGCCAGAGGTCCCCGGTTCAAATCCTGGCCCAGGCAGGTGTGCCCTTGAATTTTCCTTTGGGGGTATATCTGCTTGCGTTCGGATTCTGTGTTGGTATTTATTGTTTATGTGTTCTAACATGCGATGCGCTCTTCCTTTCTCAGTATATTGTATAGCAAGTTCAACCAGAGAAGATGGTTTAACATTTTAGAAAACCATCTTGTGTTTTGTCCAGCTAACCCTCCTTGCTAACGTGTCCAGCCATCCCTGGTTATTTGTCCAGAACTAGTACTTAATTTAGCCTATGTGTCCATGACTTTCCGTCCCTCGGGACCGCATATAATTAAATTTGCCAGTGCCGTGTATGCGGTGATGGATTAAATGATTTCTCAACAAAATTGAAGCACCACCAACTTTTCTAATCGAAATATGCCAAATTAGCACCGACTTGGGATTGTTAAAAATGCTGCGAGGATTGAAGAGACTTCAAAGAAAGGCTGCAGATGATTGATGTAAGTCATCGTACTTGTTATCTTTCAAAATTCCATTTGCCAACATTACTTCCTGTTATGTCCCAGATGTAAAAAAAATGGATGATTGTGGTGTGCGGTCATCTCATTGATGGTGTCATGTTACACCGTGCGCAGGCGCAGATCCAGGAGGAGGAGGAGGGGGCGCGCTTCCCGGTAAGTCTGCAAATTCTTGCAAATCAGCCCATTTTGAGCTATTTTGGACCAGTTACAGCCTTTCAGCCCCCCGGTAATTTTGACATTTTTGAATCCTGGATCCGCCATTGGTGCGCTACCATCGGTGAGCACAAATTTGCATCCATCTTGGATTTTTATTCAATTGGAAATATGTGGAGTCCCTTTGGAGAATCATTTGAGAGAGAGAGAGAGAGATTTTGATTTGTGGAGGGAGGAAATGTTGAGAGAGAGAGAGAGATAGAGATAGAGAGAGGGAGATTGATTTGTGGAGGGAGAAAATGTTGAGGGATATACAAAGAGTAAGAGAGGTGGAGAGATGGTCGTGCAGAAAGAGAGTAAGAGAGAGAGACGGTGAATGTCCCGATATTGACTATTAAAGCGGCACTGGCACATTTTCATAAAATATGAAATTTCTTCAATTTGCTCTGAAATGATAGTCTATGCCATTGGAAGAATAGAGATACATTTTACACATAAAATTAACATACTCAAAAACAGATAGGGACATTAATAAGAGGTTAAAGACTTCCACATAATTTGTAGGCTAACTTTAAAGTTTTCCATAACTTTAATCAACAAATGTGTATATTGCATGAATATCATGTACTCGTACTCATTGATATTAAAACCACAAAGGTCACAGACCGGTCAACAGGGTGCATGCCCTGGGAAACATGCATGCTTTAATGTTAAAACAAACCACCAAATAGTGAAAAAAAATGAAGTATTTGAGGAAGGAAATTTGTCATACCATCTCCTGCAAATTAGAACATACAGCGACGGCATCTCAAAATCTGCACTAAACAGCTGATTGTGGTTTATACCACTGAGTACAAACTAAACAAAGATCAATAATGTTTTTGTTTGAGGTCAAACTGTATTGATAATGGTGCACAATATCATGCTGAAAATCTGTCAAATTCACTGGGAAAGACTTTTTGTGGGCCGCCAGCTATAGCTGGAAGGCCACTTAGCAATCCGTTGTGCGTGTGTGTCACTAAAATGTTAAGTTTTTTAAAAAATTGTGTTAATTTTTGGTTTTTAAATTCACTTGGAACCAAACTTGTGTCATAGGTGCACCATGGGATCCCTCATATGATGATGAGGTCAAAGGTCATGTGTCAAGGTCAAAGGTCATGTGAGGACAAGTTGAAAATATGCTAAAAATGTAAAATTGACCTCAATTGAAAAGTTGAGGTTCAATTGGAACCAAACTTGTGTCATAGGTGCACCATGGGATCCCTCATATGATGATGAGGTCAAAGGTCATATACCAAGGTCAAAGGTCCTGGAGTGGCCCACAGCTTATATTCTTTGAATATAGCGAGCGCGAAAGCCGAGAACCGTGAAATTCTAGTTTTGATCTCAAGTCGGAATTTTGATACGCACATATAGAAATTACAGAATCAGATAAAAAGTACTGCCTCGTCTTTAATATACGGATTTCAAGGCAACCACTTGCAGGTTATGTTCGCATATCCATGCCAGTAACAAAAATATAAAAATATGAATTTTGGTAATTTTTTGGTAATGTTTCGGATTAGCAAATCGCTGCTAATCCCTTTAACTATTTTTGAATAAATTTTATTTTGTTTTTGAACATTTTAAGCATTTAAATTGAGCAAATAAAGAGCATCACATCCTGGAGCATCTCTGCAAGGGGTGGCCGACCCCTCGTGGTCATGGTCGGGTGCTCAGCAAGCAATGATCATCGTGCTATCAGGCGATCGCTGAATGGACCACCCAGGATTGGCACCCGACTTCCAACGCGATAATCGTGCTGATTAAAGTACTTAAACTGAGGTGAAAAATGGGCAGATTACTTTGCTACAGTGTTTGTAAGTGTACGTTTATATGCAGGCTATGCACTCAGAGCATGCTCCATATGAGCAGAAATCATGCCACTTCACAATAAAATTTGTACACACTGTGATCCCACAATTCACCGGGCAATTCCAATCTTTTACCCATGAGATTTAAACATGTAAAGGTATGGTGGGAAAATTTTGAACTCGCTTCATCTTAAAAATGATGTTTTTTTCGGGAATGCAATAATATTTTGACTTCATTCAAGAACATATTCATCTCTTTAATGATTTTCTTTATGATGATCTTCTCTACTTTTCATAATATCAAGTTTGAGGTTTTTTTAATATTACTGCAAGTAATTTTAGCCTCATACTCAGACAGCGAAGGCTTCTAACACATGCACAAACAAGGTTCATTACAGAAAATTGAGCCTTTACAGATCACATTTGTATTGATGCATCTTCCCATCATGCACTTTGGCAATCATTCATGGCAAGATTTATCACTTGTGTGCCATATATTCTACGGATATGATTTTTCTAATTAAATCAAACTTCAGTGGTGTAGCTAGGATTTTGATAAGGGTGCATTGTCACATTTGAACCGACAGAAAACGGGTGGGGTCCAGGGGCCCACCTTAAGGGTCCAGGGACCCACCTTAAGGGTCCAGGGACCCACCTTAAGGGTCCATGGTGAAGTCCAGGGCGAAGCCCCGGTAGGGATCCAGAGGGGGAAGCCCCAGAAAATTTTGGGTTTTTCTTTTTAAATGTTTTTGAGGGCTAATTCTTGCATGATTTTGTCAAATTTACTTGTCGCACGCTGACCATTGAACTTTAAACCTATACTTTGCCGGCAATCCAACCTGCAAGCCTTATGACCTGAATTCTCCAAGTGAACCAATAGGCTCTTCTCAATAATCACAGAAAAATGTCAGGTGTTTCCAAAAAGTGATACACTTCTTTTCAGACACACTTATGAATTTGGAAACCGTAATGGAATAAATCACATAAACCGTGTGGCTTATTCCGTTAAGGTTTCCGAATTTATAAGTGTGTCAGAAAGAAGTGGGTCACTTTGTCTTGGAAGAAAAATATTTTTTACATTCAAGTTAATGGCTATAAATCAGCTGTTTGTGAACCAGGGCTCTGACACAACCGTTTTGCTAGTTTTTAGGTCGTTTGATGCAATCGGAAAGACCTTATGTCATAATGTCAGCATGATTCGTGTGTCTGTTTGCAAGCTGGTATTGTAAGGGTTGTGGTTATTTGAATACTATTGGTCAATACACTGGTCAACACTACTACATTACGCATTACTACTATTATTATACTGTTTTGTTAACGCCGATGATGTCTCATTCCTCCCTAACCCTCGCTTCCCCGCTTTTCAGATTTTGGATGCGACGGTAAAAAAATTTGTTAAATTGTTTCTCGACAAAAAAGGTCCACTTCTGGCAAATCCGTACCCCCTCAAATAAATTCCTGGCTACGGGCCTGGCAGTGTTCTCTGATTCCAGAGATAGTTATGAGAATTTTTTCTCAGATTTTTTTGGCCATCTTAATTTCTACTTTGTAAAATGCAACCTACCCTCTCCAATAAAAACCCTTCCAACAGGTCCAACCTATCCCCAAAATTGGGTATGTCCTTGGTTTAAAGCTTATATGAAAGCAATCAATCAAGCCTGTATGGAACAAAGCCTGTAAACCCCATTGATTTCTATTCATGTCTATACAGCCTTCTATTCTCTGGGTCAGTTTGATGTCACAAATTTGAATTCTGCCACTTGATTGGTCAATTACCGCTGTTTAAAGTTACTCCCTGGTGTGAAAGATTATCTTTGGAGTGAATGATGAAGTTAATAAAATCATGCTTTGCAGCAAAATTACTGAATGAAATGAAATGACTTCTTTGTACATATTATCAACAACGATATCCGCTATATCTCAAGAAAATATCTTAAGATCAAATCGAAAATTTATTAAATATGAGAAAACTTACAGCTCTCCTAAGTAAGGTTCACACTGTATCTCCTTGTACAGGAGCATACTGTTGTTTATTTGTTATCAACCCGCAGTTGATATACTAGTGCATCACACTTGGTGCAGTGTTCACGGAAGGGCGTTTATGCAGTATGATGAACTATTTGTCACGTTTGGAACTCTGAGTACGGGCAAGGGCACGTACCAGGTGCAAACTTCAAAGCAACAGACGTAACAAAACTATTGTTTTTTCTTTAGATTTTGCTAAAGTATGAGGAAAGATTTCTGTTGAACTGGGAACATTTTAGTATTATGGTGAGAATAATTATGTTCCTCTATACACAATATTAATAAGTTTTCATAAATATTTTTGTTGTTGAAAGGGATTCAAACATGTTGCAGAGTGGTTAATCACAAAACAACCCTGCATCTGATGCGTCCGCATATTTTTATCCCGCTGCCCTCGTGGGATAAAAATATGTGAACGCATGGATACTCCACTCCCGGGGGTACTCGACACAAAAATTAGGTACAGGTGTGCCTCCGCCAGGTAAAAAAAAATCGACCCATGTTTATAGTGACCAAATTGTACAAAAATATTACCCATTTATATAGTTGGTTCCAAAATTTTGACCCATTTATATAGTTGACTTTGAAATTTCGCACCATTTTCATAGTAATCTTATCAAAATCGGCCCATTTTCATAGTAACTTTTTTCTGAAAATCAGATAAATCGACCATTTTCATTTGATTATTTACTGAAAATCAGAAAAAATCACACCCATTTTCACTCATATAAATGCAACCAAAACGTTGGAAAAAGACCCATTTATATAGTAGCTTGACCTAAAAAACACCCACTTTTAATTGGGGAATGAGTCACATCTGTAACATGTTTGAAATCCTTAAAGGGCTTATCAGTGTTTGATAAATCAGAAAACCAAAAAATCATCAAAAATCAGATATTGCAGTTTTTTTTCTGCCTTTTCTCTCAATTTTTCCAGTTTGGAAAATAATACTTACTGGGATTTAAACAGATTTATTGTTTCCCCCGCCGAACGAGTTCGGAAACTGGGACTATAACTGAGCAAGCGTCCGTTCGTTCCTTCGTTTCGTCGTTCGTTCGTCCCGTTCGGTGATCAAATGTTAACCCCTGTTGATAATACTAATTTATCTGGGAGTTCCGTAAGGGCACCATGAGTAACTTGGTGTAAAGGCGGGGTTGATGAGTTCTCGACCTGATTTAGATTATGGCCATAAATTATGGCTCATTAAGTATCCTCATTTCTCATTTTGAAAATTTTTCCTGGCAAGGCCTGTGTACAAGTTTTTCTGGAGTTCCGTAAGGCGTATAATGATGTACCTTTGGTGAAAGGAGCGGGCTGAAGAGTTCTCGACCTGATTAAGATTTTGGGCGTATTTTGGGGGCAAATTGACTGTACAAATGAGACTCATTACTATGCAAAACTCAGCGTAATTGCTATATTTTTTGACACTATACATTGGACTCAAAATTTTGCGCTGCATGAAAGCCTCTCATGGGGCACATCGTTTTTTTGCAATTTGAAAGTATGTGATATACATGCGGCTTAGGTTATGCAAATGAGCTCATTAAATATGCGTAATGGCTGTATCTCTGGGAAACGGTACATCGGATAAGCAAAATTCCTTCGTACATGTGACTACTATGCCGTAGGGCGGGTGGGAGTGTTGGGGAGTTTTCGGTATTGAGGGGTGTTGGGGATGGGGTGTTGGGGAGGAGGTGGCATGTTGGTGCGGGGTGGGCTGTGGGACGGGGTGGTCGTTTGTAGTTTCATTTAATCGCATTTTTGTGATCGCGACTTCGGGGGCATTTTTTACGCATCGCGTAAATACGAGTTCGCCTTGTTCTTCACTTTTAAACTATCCTGCAATAGTTTTATTTTTTAATATCAATTCTTGACTCTTTTGGTGTGAATCACTGATAGTGTCCTTATTTGTGCTGATGATGGAGTCACCCAAAGTGTGAACTGTCCACTCCACGTTTGTGGTGTGGGTAATCAGGCATCCCCCTGGATCTACTAGTAAGTGATCATTTTGGGTGATGCTGTGAAGATAAAAATCACTTTGACAAAAGGTCAAAATTCTGCATGGATGATGGTATACTGACCTAGATTGAGTGTCCGAAAGGCCCATGGCCTAGCTATTTTCGTGGACAGTAAGTTCATTGTGGCCCAACCCTTTGTGCCCAAATAGTGTGGGATCTTTGTAAAAATGGGGGGGGGGGGTAAATGTACATTGAGGCAGATTTAGCAAGGTTGCTTCATGCCTCACACCCATTTTTTCATTCATTTTGATGTTTCTGGCAACAGTGAGACATAGTGTTTGCTAAAACAGTGTTTACTAAAATATGTAGGGCTAATTTCTGTACTCTGTTTATGGCTGATACACTATTACATTGAATCACATAAAGCCTTAAGGATCTTCTACATCAGGGGTTCTCAATAGGCGGCCCGCGGGCCAAATCCGGCCCACCAACCATTGATTTTTGGCCCTCGACTTGCTCTAAAATATAAAGGGAAACATAAGAAATTCTGGTGTATTTGGCCCTCAAGTAGGGAACTTTCAGGTATGTTCGGCATTCTCTGGCCCCTCAGCTAGTATAATTGAGAACCCCTGTTCTACATCAACTAAGGAGCTTCTAAAGAGCAAATAAAAGGACATGATTTTCCCTTATAGATATCCCTATGCTCGTCTTTGCAAGGAAATTTGGATTGGCGGTAAAGGATTTGAATTTGTTCTTGGCAACAAAAAAAAAAAAAACAGGCTTAATATGCAATGTAGCACCAGACCATGCCAGCAGGACTATGCAGAAATTATTTTGGAGGGTGCAGAACTTTGAAAAAGTTGACTTTTTTGGTAAAAGTTGACCTAACCCTCCTAAAATGGCCCTTTTTTGGACTTTTTGAACATATCATCACCAAAAAGTGTATGACTTGTCAAAATTTTTTAAAATTTTGGACCTTTTTATCAAAAAAGAGCAGAAAGTGGACATTTTGCCCCTTTTGTGGAATTTTTTTTGGGGGAGAAGGGGTGTGACCACACCCTCTGCATATGGGCCTGCATGCCAGAACCATCACCAGATCACACTCCTGGGGGGGGCATTGACCTGAAAAGGTGGTACAGGTATGTGCGGCCCTTAAGACCCCCTTTTCAGCGGTCTCCGGCCGTTCGCAAGGGTCCCATTTGAGCATGTTATAGTTCACAAGACCCCCATTTCAAGCAAAATTGATTTTTAGCTACTTTTGTGGCCTAATTTTGGACAAAATTTAGTTCTCAAGGGTCCAAATTTTCTCTGTTCAGTTCACAAGGTCAAACAGGGCCACACACCCCTACACAAAGTTGCTTGTTTTATCGCCTGGTACGGCAGCTTTTAAATATATTCCAGTATTTATACAAACCGTTGTTTTTTTCTCTTTACAGAGTGCAGATTAATCTAAGGAGTGAAAACATGTCATGTACCAACAATAATAGCACTGGCCTCAAGTATATTGATAACATTCCTGATTGGAGAATCCCCAGAGAGGTATGTGCATCCTCATATACTCAGTAATTGAATTGCTGTTGTTTGTTCGTTTTCCTTAGAACGCAGTAAGTGGCTAAGTTTCGTGAAAGTAGGGATAGAGATTGCCACTAGATGGAAGAGAAATTGGAGCTGGGAGGAGAAACATAAATGTGTCATATATAGCATACATCCTACATCTTGCATTTAGAGTACCCCACATAGGTGCCAATTGCTAATTATTCCTCCACTTAGGATTACTCTTAGAATTGCACATCTCAAATGTAGAGAAACAATTGTTTTTATACCACTATACTAAGTTATGCTAACCGATCACCCTCATGTCTGTTGTACCGATTACAGATTTTAAAATTAAAAATCGGTTCATTCCGATTTTTTCTGTGTATTTTTTGTGTCGCCTGCCCTAAGGTAGGAGAAGAATTGCAGGATCACTGTCCACGTTGTTGCGGTTGATGTTTATTGTTGTTGGGATGTCTGTTGTTGTTGTTGATGTCTATTGTTGTTGCTGATGTCTGTTGTTGTTGTCTGTTGTGAAAAAGGATTAACATTTGCCTGTAATATCCTCATACTTTGATGGATTTAAACCATTATCATGCTTTGAGGTGTCCGATACGCAATAATATCGGATCCTACGCATGATAATGATAAAATTGGATGATTTGCGCCCAATATTTATTGGTGTCGCTATGAGTTTTAAAATATTGGGCTCGACTGCGTCTCGCCCAATATTTTTGCAACTCATAGCCCGACCAATAAATTTGGGCTGAATCAATCCAATTTTATTACAAACTTGGGTGAAAGGTGCAACATGGGATCCCTCATTTGTTGATGAGGTCAAAGGTCACATACCAAGGTCAAAGGTCATGTGAGGTCAAGTTGTAAGATAGGCTGAAAAAGTAAAATTGACCTCAATTGAAAAGTTGAAGTTCAATGGGACCAAACTTGAATCATAGGTGCACCATGGGATCCCTCATTTGTTGAAGCGGTCAAAGGTCACATACCAAGGTCAAAGGTCATGTGAGGTCAAGTTGTAAGATAGGATGAAAATGTAAAATTGACCTCATTTGAAAAGTTGAAGTTCAATTGCAACCAAACTTGGTTTATGGAGTTTATATGCAAAAACCCTCATTTGTTTATGAGGTCCAGGGTCAAATATCAAGGTCAAAGGTCATGCTAGGCCTATCATTCACTAACCTCGATGGCAGGCAACACAAGCGGCCCGAGGACCGATGTATTTTTTTCATTATCATTGCGGTTTTCGACAGCCAAAAGCTGCCAGAAAGTACCAGATCAATTTAGGTAAACCACTTAAATGGCGAAATAGTAAGTTAGGAACAACATACACACTCTTGTGTACATAAATAATAAATTGATTGTTTCAGTTTCGATTATTTTCACCATTTGGCCATCAGTTGGAACAATTTTAATTGAAGTTTGGACCTCTTTGATATTAATTTAATCGGTATAGAAAATCTTATATAGAAGCTCGGAGAAACTGGCGGTTAATTCAAAATGGATTTTAGTGTTGCCATTCTGTAGTGGCCTTAGCAACCGGCAGACTGTTCAGCTTTTATGAGATTTTGGCCCGAAATTATGCTCCAGGACCACAGGGAGCATAAATAATCTGAAAAAATATTCTCAGTCAAATATGCTCCAGGAGCATATTTGATTATGCTCCTGGAGCATAAATAATCTGGACCAATATCTTACGTCAAATATGCTCGAGCATATTTGAATATGCTGAATATGCTCCTGGAGCATATTTGAAATCACAAATGGTCAGGAGCATATAACAAATATGTTCCTGGAACAGTGGAGAAATATTGTAAGTCAAATCTTACTCCAGGAGCATATTTGCCATATGGTCCTAGAGCATGTTGTTATGACGTCTCGTGGACGCCTAAGGTCAGAAATACCTTTCAAACACAAATTATAAATGAGCCTTTGTGCACAAGTGATCTGAATTTTATATAATAAAACAGATTTAATGATTTGTAATCGGTTCAAGAATTTGGTATGTCCAAAACATTACATAATCAAAATTACACAATTACACACAATTTATAACTGATACTTAATGTTCAAAAGAGGCGTTGCAGTTCAACGATGATGTGTCCTCTCAGCGAAGGCTCCAAAATGACAGCGCACAAGTTCATACAAAACTCCTCAGGTAATATATTCCAAGGGAATCTTCTCAGTCCTGAAGGTAATCTTGTCCAGCAGTTCAAGACGACGGGGCTTTCCCTCGACGACAAATGGTCCACAATAATAAAATCCAGGTAATATACCACCATCAGTCTGTCGCTATGTCCTCATATAGGACCACAAACTGGAATCCCTTTTTGATTCCGAAAACTGAAGCTCTTTGGCTTCAAGATGACAGCAGACAATTTAGCTATCAAGCTCCGGCGGCATCCAAAATATTAAATCCTGGCACTAGATGTAGAACTCAAATCTACCATTATTGTAGAGTAAAACTAGCTATAATTATACTGTATAGCTCCAGATTATAACTGCTGGCGGCGAGACTTAACTCAAATCTCAAATATATACTGACTTCACAAAGTTCCTAGTCTAAAAATAGACATTACAACAGCATCATGCATAAACATAACCTGAATCACATCACTTTCCATATATAACTCTATGGGGAAATTCCCTGATCTTACAATGTTTTGATCTCAAAAGCATAAACAAGTTTCTAAGTTTAGCATCCTTGGGGAATTCCCCATTCTCCCCTTGTGCAATCTTAACAGGTGCATTTTGCATAAACAACTCTAGGGAATCCCCTTTTCTCTCTTTTATAGTAAACAAAGTGTTTTTCCCGTGAGAAATCTTTTCTCAAATAAAATTGAGAAAATAATATTTTTAAAAGTTTAATCAGAAAAATGGAGGCCATATAACAATGTGCATTCAAATTTGACTTGGAATATTTCTCCAGATTACTTATGCTCCAGGACCATATGGTCCTGTCGGGGTTGCTGGCACAGACTCAATTTAACCGGCAGTAAGCTTAAAATTTGCTCTACCGACCGGCACAAAATCTCAATCAAGTATAGGAAATTGCAATATTATATTAGCTTATAACCAAGGGGATTCCAACCGTGTACTCATAGTAAAATTGGATCGAATGAGCCCAAATTTATTGGTCGAGCTATATGAGTTGGCAAAAATAAAAAAAAGACGCCGTCGAGCAAGACTAATCATTTTGGGCGTAAAATAGTGTTCAACACTTGACGACTCAAAACCTTATTATCGATATTAACCCAAGCACCACAATTTGGCCTGGCTATAATAACTCTGGCCAGCTTTGCTCACCAAGTCCATTGACACCAGCACGTCCCATCCAAATTGACAGAATTAGGGCAGAGTCATATTCTGAGCAAAATATGTCAGTGGATAAATCACCTCCCCACCACGGCAAAGGGTGCGAATTTGAGCCCTGCTGTGGCCAATTTGTTTCGCCCTTTACCTCAATTACTTCCTCTGTACACACAGGGTAACAGGTTTTCCCAGCATTATTCACTGTTTAGTAACGAGGATGTCGAGGAGATGTATCGATCCCCATACGCAAGCATTGTATTCGGTATAGCGGGAGAGGGAGAGTCTGGCCTAATCATTTTGGAAGAGAGATGGGCACTCAGGTGCGTCCCTTTACTAAGGTCATATTCACTTTTATCAGAAATGGTTTGTGTTTGTTCAAAAATACCCAAAGCTGACCTTAGTTTTTTCAGGTATTTGCCTTTGAAAATTTGTTATTATCTCTCATTCAGGATGTCAGACCGGCTGTATCACAATCAGGGAGCCAACATTCAAACCAGCTGAGCCCCCAGTCAACAGTTTTGTCAAAGTCATCACTAATAGTAAGTTGAAACGTATAAAACACAGGGTAATTATATGATATTTTGTACATGAAAATAAACTACAATCTTAGCCAAGTGTGGAACACTTTATAGGCCTACTTCAAAAATCCCCCCTCTCCCCCCCCTGTCAATGTGGGAATCCTGAAATTTTTCTTGCCCACCCTAACAAAACCCACAGGTTTGATTGGTGGGAGATGGAGGGGTGCATGGATAGAGAATGCTCCAAGCCTCCAACCCAAGTTGAACATGATTCCTATAATCTGTTTAAGAGAAATGCGCATAATCGGGGCAAAAAGAGCAGTCGTGTTCCAAACCTTTTTGCTAGATTGTGTGCGAAGTTGAAAAAAAAATCATCTAATTTTTAATTTGTCCTCATACTTCTTAATTATGACAGCTGTTACAACGAAATTTCGGTGCACGTAAAATAAACATACTGGCGTACGTCATTGCATGGAAATGAAATCAGCGGTCAATTTAGGGAGTGGTCAATAAAATGTACTCGTGCATATTTGGGCTCAAAGTTGTCCATATAGACAGGACAATTCTCTGAATTTAATGGGTTTGTTAATCTAAATTGACAAATCTAAAATAGTACAAAAGCATAATCAATCAACTTCCACGATGGTACAACAGGAGGCAATATATTATCACGTGATTACTCAATATAATCAGAAAACTCCAAGACATTCCTGGCGCAGCCTTCTGCATTTGGTATAATGAATCTAGTCATGAAGTAACAGTAGTTGAATTCATGTGGAGAGATTATGCGATGATGATTAATTTTTTTTTTTTTTTTTGATGACGATGACGACGACGACCGACGACGATGAAGTGTCTTTCCTTCCATCCGCGGTCAAGTGTTCTTATTTTGTGTTTAACAACGTATATTTATTTCATAAGTGGAAATATTACAATACACAATTAGTAGACACGTTCACTAGAAAAAATGAAATTGTTTCAACATGTTAAATGCGTGTCATATAGGGTTTGCTCTTTAAATGTGATACATATGTAAGCTTTACATTTTAAATGAAAATAAACCGCATTCCAAATGGCAAGACTTGCTTTCGAACCACGAAACTTCCGCTTCTCAGGCGAGATCTTTGCCTCAACGCCAATTCGCTCTTTACATATCATTGATGTGTGAGGAGTGATACCTGATAATAATGATTATGACGCGACGACGACGACGACGATGATGATGATGATTATTATGATGATGAATGATGATGATGATATGATGATGATGATGATGATGAAAAGGCCTCTACAAACAGCCCAAGATAATTGGGGTATTGCTCTATACAAGTTTTACTAAACCGATGTAAACAACCATTGTTATACGTAGTGATCCTTTAGCACATTTTGATATTTCACCTTGTTCCATACTCGGAATCCCAGGTAAAATTCTAATTTTCAGAATAATATCTCTGAAAATTGTTCTTTAATTAAAATACAACGCTACACCACGGCAACCATATGAAAGACTTGACTCCTGTCAGGCTCTATTGTTAATATGGTGTATCGTGGCAATCATCATTGATTTACGTGTGTATGATTTGGTTTACCGTTCGTCGTTCATGTGATTTAAACATATTTAGGTTTGAACGATGATCAGTATGTAGGAGCGTTTGGCTTAGAGGCAAGATCTTCGCTTCAAGAGCGGTAGGTTCTCGGTTCGAAATCAAGTCCTTCCCTTTCGATTTCGGTTATTTTCATTTTGAATTTAAAATTAACCTATGTATCAAATAAAGCGCTACCCTATATGAAAAATGATTCAATATGTTAAAATCCATTTTTTTTTGCAAGTTAAGGTATCTTCTAAAATTTTTTTTGTTGTTAATATTTACACTTTGAATAAATATTAATTTGTTTAACAACCAAATAAGACACTTTTGTGTGCCGCGAAAGCACACTGCATATTTCATAAAATTGCTCTTACAACCCCATGAATGTAGCTTAAAACCTTCAATGAAAGTATGGCCTAGGCTGATTAAAAGTGACGCATGTCCCTAAAGTAAGGCAGGAGGAAGTGTAATTTGATACTCAGATGAACAACCTATTTGTACCTATTTGTGTACAAAGTTTCGTTTCAAATATCATTTAGGCTAATGCGTTGACATGGACATCAATTAAGTTAAGCAGAAATCATCTTTCTAAAGTACCATACAATCTTAGCCAAAAGTGTTGGAACACTTTTTAGGCCTACTTTTCAACAATCCCCCTCTCCCCCTGACAATGTTGAATCCTGAATTGTGTTCGTGGCCACCCTACAAGAACCCAACATTGAATTGGTGTGGATAGGGAGGGGGTGCATGGATAGAGAATGCTCCAACCTCCCAACCCAATTTGACATGATTTCCTATATATTCTCTTTAAGAGAAATGCGGCAAATATCGGGGCAAAAAGAGCAGTCGTGTTCCACACATTTTGGCTAGATTGTAGTTCTTTTCAATTATGACAGTCAAATTAGAATCTCCAGATTACTCCAAAACTCAAAACTTTGTTTTTTACCTTGTTAAACATAATTCCATGCTTTTTCGACTTAATGTGTCAAATCTTGATACATCATTCGTTTTTAATTATTCATTAAATAATTGCCGCCTCTTGAAAACAAAATGTAATCCAAGGAGTCCAATCATCCATGTAGTGATCGTCAAGCTGATTAATTGGCATTTGCCCTACCAAACCTTGACAACCATGATACAGTATAAACCATGCAGTTTACCTGTGTCATAATATTCGACTACACTGTAATTGCTGCATGCATTATCCCTCTATTACCCAAAAATGCATGGGCAGACTTTGATCTAAACCATTAAATGTTCTTGTTAACATGAAAACCATGGCCCCCCTGAATAATAAAAAATCTTGAAGTGGATTTTTTATTCAATCTATCTAAACAGAATAACCTTGGATAGAGCTACATGGAAGATGACATGTGGGATCAGAGGTTTATCTAGAGGTCACTTTGTGAGGTCAAAATATGAACCACTTGATTATGTCAGTCAGGTTCTTTCCTTTGAGGGCCTGCGTACTGTAAAAATCCTGGGAACCATTACTACCTGTCCCAGGGCCGGGTTGACGGCGGCTAAACCGTTCCCCAACCCCCCAGTTCGGGTTTTGTAAGGTATCTGATGAGGAGGGTAGCGGTTTACCCTGGTAGAATGAAAAAGAAGAGCCTACCTAAAAAGGGCGTCAGCTCTGGCAAAGAGCTAATTTGCATCCGCACATGCTTCCGTGCCATGTGGACCGTGGTTGCCTAAAGGCTTAGGCCACCGCCGAAAAACTGTGGATTGACGTCAGGAAGGGCATCCGGTCAAATACATTTTGCTCCAATAAATATCTCACACAGCCACGTATTTCGAGTGTGAAGGTGTATATGGCCACCCTTGTTTAGTGGGGGGACAAAACCGGATTTAAACGTTGGTTTAACTAACTAACTACTAATCATTAGTGAAATACGCACGAAATGGACAGCTGTTACCGAATTGTTTAATTTAAACAAAGTTATTTCTCAGCATAATCTTTTGATTGAGGTCATGTATGAATCCAGGATTTCAGGGATCTAATGCACTAGGGTCATGGATGGCCCACCCATAGTCTTTGATTTTGGCCTACCATACATAATTTTACAGCCCTTGTGTGATAAGATACTAGCTCTCTGATTAACAAAGATGAATTAGTTTTAATCTTTCCCCAGAGACCCTGGTGCATACAAGCTCAGGAAAAATCCATGTGCTACCAAGCCTGATTTGAACTAGCGACCACTGTCTGCCTTTGTCTAGGATGGGTCGTCCTGAGGCAAAAGTGTTAAACCTTTATTTCAATACGGATAAATCGCAATCTCCTCATAGTGCGCAGTTCACACCCAATAGAAAAACGTTTTACACAATTTGGCCTCGCCATGGTGCTAGTACGCCGAAGATTGCCGGTTCAAAAATCAGGATCATATGTTTCTTCTTTTCTTTTCAGAGGCTTGCCTTTGCATCGCCCTTTGGGGAAAGATAACTAATTCAGCCATTGTGTTGTTTTTGTGTGGCTGTGCGTGCATATGTGCGTGCTTACATTTTGGCAAATGACTTTGATGTGTTCCAGTTTTGTGTGTAATTTTTTGTGATTTTTGTGTAGAAAGTGATGCACGCAAGGGCAGCTATCAAGAATTGTGAGTTTGATGTACCTTATGGTGATAGTGAGAGAGCAACGTAGAAATTCTTAAACCCGATAATCCTCTGAAGGTAAGCCAATGATTTTACAATCTTTTAGTAGCAAGCCTCATTGGTTTTTACTTTTAAATAGGATGCAATCAGTGAAGAGATCTAGTCTTTTTTTACCCACATATTTCCCCGACATACATTTGAGATACTTGAAACAGATCAATGGATTTTTTTATACTTTACGGGTGTGGCGTAGCGTATCTTTGCCTTCAGCCAATCAGGTCTCGTGTTTCAACCCCCTGCAGGGGCTTGTTCTCTCGGCTTTATTTGAATTTGGTTTTCGATCCATACTCGTTCCCGCCGGTGCTCCGGGTCCTCCAGTTTCCTCCTGCTTCTAAAATCGAGCTTCTTGGCATAAACCTGTTCTGGTATCATGGTTCTCTGATGTGTGAGCGCCTTCATGGCTGCCGCACAGTGCCTTGTAGCAGGTTTACGTGGATATGTCGCACGCGTTAAAAATATTCAAATTTAGATGATTGGCCTAAGCATTGCTTGCATGCTTAACATATTTGATCTACTATAGAAGAAATTGGGTAATTTTGTATTTTCTGTCTTTAAACAGACAAAAATCATATTGTCATATGGAACATTGTGAAACAATTATTTACTTATAAAATCAAAAGGCACCATCAGAATCAAGTGATATTTTGGATTTTTTCAAGAATTTTGTAATATTTTAGAATAGTTTTTGCTTTATATAAATGAAATTGCTGCAGTCACACATTGCTTGTTTTAAAGGTGCTTGTTCCGATTTATGTGTATTGTGTTCTCTACTTTATATGAGAGCCTGGCACTTGCACATGCACCCCATCAAGTACCGTGGGAAACAAACTTGTGGTTTTGATGGTAGACGCAATAATGCATGTTGCAAAGCCCTATTCAATGTTGTGCTAATATTGATGGTTAACCACTAAAACGGCGGTTTTTTGTTTATATCTTGGGAATGAAACGGATTTGAGGGCTCAAATTTCAGGACGACAATGAGAAAAATACGGCCTTTCATCTGATATCAAAATCAATACTACTTCCGGGTAAATCAGGGGGGTCCCAAAGACGATCGGAACACGCACCTTTAAGTTTTGTTATAACCAACTTGACAAAGAAACCTCATTTTACATATATCTTTGACCACACACACATATTAAAAAGTAGAAAAATTAACAGTTTTACCCACCCAATGTAAGACAAATCACTATTTATACAACAGCTAATGCAACCCTAGAAGGAACATTTTTTCTGGGTGGGTGAAAACGGTAAATTTCTCTAGTTTCATTTAATATTTTCAGTTTACCATAGTGTCATGCATTTGATCTGATGTGTGTATGTATTCTAGTATATCAGCATGTTTCTATTGGGACTATTTTTCTGGTTTACACCAGAAAAGGGATTAAATTGGCTCAATAGAAACAGCCGTCCTACTGCATTTTCTTGCTTATACCGATGAAAGTTTCCACCGGTATTTATCCTTGTTTTGGAAGGATAATGCTAGAGAAATTATCCAGGTTAATGCCAATAGAAACGCACGGCGTTCCGATAGAGTGCATATACTGGTGAAAGACAGGAAATTAACACCACATGATCGTAGGAATTGACCCCCGTCCCAGCTTGCGTAGCGATGTTGACATTAGCAACGCATTCGGGGATATATTTTTGGCCACCGTTTTACGAATTCCATTTTTTTTCATGTTTTTACAATGCCTGAAAATGCACCTCCTGCTTCGGCGTTTGTTTGGACAACAGAGGCAACCAAAGCAGTAATTTAATGTATGGGGAGAGGCAGATATTCAGCGAATTTTGGATGGCAGTTCGGCGAGGTCACGACCCACAATACAATGCGGTTGACTTGTGCAGATGACCTTTAGCTGGTAAAATCAAAGTCTGTGACGGTCGGTCGCATTTTCCGGAAAACGCTGCTCAATAGAAACTTCGCACTATTGGCTATTCTCAATATCAACCGGATAAATTTTTATCTGGATAAATACCGTCTGTTCAATAGAAACACGCTATATGATGCATGACCCTCATACCTACTGTCTGTTTTACTTTCCCAGTATTTACTAACTTGCTGGTACCCATTTATACACTTGGGTCAATAGGAGCAAATGAGGATTAAGTATCTTGTTCAAGGAGAGGGGAGAGGGCTAGGAATTTGGGGGTAGAGGGAAGAGGGGAGGGGGCTAGGATGTTGGGGTAGAGGGAAGAAAGTACAAGTTATGGTGGGCAGGAAATAGTGAAGGGATTGGGGGCTGGGGAGTCCTGGTGAAAGAGGAATTGTGTGAAAAGGTGGTGGAGGTGAGAAGGAAGAGCGATAGGGTGATAACAGTCAATGGTTTTTGAGGAGGAGGTGGTCAGGTTGTTCTGCGGCTATGCTCCGCAGTGTGGAAGGAAGTGTGAAGAAAAGGAGTAGTTATGAGTTGGTATGGATAAGTGTATGTGGATAAGAGGAAGTTGAAAAAGGTGGTGAGGAAGGTAGTGTATGAGAGGAGGAAAGTATGGAAGCTGAAAGAAGAAGAGACAAAGAATTTTAAGATGAGAGTTGAGGAGCTTGTGGGGACTGATGTGTCAGATTTGTGGGGGTGCTTTAAAGAAGGGGTGTTACAGGCATGTGATGAAGTGTGTGGGAAAACGAAAGGTAGGAGAGACAGGAGAGATACAGAGATACAGGGTGGTGGAATGCAGAGGTGAAGGAGCCTATAGAGAGAAAGAAGGATGTATTTAAGGATATAAGAAAAAATGGTACAGAAGAAAATAAAGCGAGGTATAAGAGGCTAAAGAAGCAAGCAAAGAAAGTGGTTGTGAAGGTTATGAGGGAGGAGGCAGAGAAAGGGCTGAGTGAGTTGAGAGAGAATCCAAACAAGATGTATGAGGGGAAGTGATGGAAAGTTGAATTTCAGTGAGAGAGATAAGGTAGAGTCTAGAAAGAGCATATGGAGAGAATCATGATTGAGGAGAATGAGTGGGATCAGAAGGTAGAGGGTCAGCCGGGAAGTGGTGAAGGCAATAAGAGAAATGAAAAAAGGAAAGGCAGCTGGACCCTCAGAGGTGAGTGCTGAGATGATTAGTGCAAGTGGAGAGATAGGGATTGGTGTGATGATGGAGTTGTGTCAGAGAGTGTTAGATGGAGGCAGGATGCCAGAGGAGTGGGCAGTGAGTGTAGTAGTTCCAATTTTTAAAGGGAAAGGGGATGCAATGAGTTGCGGTGCATATAGGGGTGTGAAGTTGTTGGAGTATGCAATGAAAATTGTGGAGAGGGTTCTAGAGAATAGGATTCGGAAGATAGTGGAAGTGGATGAGATGCAATTTGGGTTTATGCCAGGGAAGGGAACAATAGATGCAGTGTTGCAAGAGGTTGCAAGAGGAATATCGAGCTAAAGGGAAGAAGCTGTATATGTGTTTTGTAGACTTGGAGAAGGCATTTGATAGAGTACCGAGGAAAGTGATGGAGTGGGCGATGAGGAAGAGAGGTATACCAGAAGTAGTGGTTAGAGCAGTGATGAGTTTGTAGGAAGGAGCAAAGACAAGAGTTAGAGTAGGGTCTGATTTGTCTGAGGAGTTTGAGGTGAAGGTGGGTGTGCATCAAGGTTCTGTACTTTCGCCATTGATTTTTGCAATTGTGATTGATGTAGTCATGGAGAGAGCAAAAGAAGGTTTGTTGAGTGAGATGTTGTACGCTGATGACTTGGTTTTAATGCGCGAGAAATTGGAGGGACTGAGGGAGATGTTCTGGAAATGGAAGAAGGCTTTTGAGAGTAAGGGTCTGAAGGTAAACCTTGGGAAGACAAAAGTGCTGGTGAGCGGGGTGGAGAGGGAGGTGGTAGTGAGTAAGGTAGACCCATGTGGCGTGTGTGGGAAGAGGTTAAAAACAAATTCAGTGTGGTGTGAGAAATGGGAGATCCACAAAGATGAATTAGAGAGTGACCCGAAGTTTGGCAAGAGATTTTATGTGCGGAAGATGCGAGAAGGGAGCTGGAGGGATGGTGGAACAGGAGGAAAAGTTGTGTGATGAGGTGAGGTGGAGTCAGTGAAGGAGTTCACATACCTAGGGGTAGAGCTGGAGTAACTGTTTAATTTCCTATCCGTTTACACGATTAGTACTTCCGTTCGTTTAAACGTGTACACGGTCATAACGATTGCCGAATTTGGCGCTTCCACGGAAATGCAATTCTAGAGCCATAGAGCGATGGACCGGTTGGCGAAGGCGAATAGCGTACGTTGGTTATGGGCATGTGTTAAGGAAGGATGACAAGCATGTCTTAAGAAGGGCTTTTGAGTTCGAGGTTTGAGGAGGAGGGGACGTCCAAAGAAGACTTGGAAGAAGCAAGTGGAGGAGGAGAGTAGGAGGGTTGGGTTGAGAATGGAGGATGCATTGAATCAGGTGAAATGGAAGGAAGGAGTAAAGGCGGTTGCTGCGAGTGTGAGGTGAATCCGGCCACCCCCGTTGACGGGGACAAACCGGATTTAAAACTTTGAAAGAGAAAAGGTCTATCCATCCTTGTTTAAACACATGCCTTTGAGCTAATACTAACATAACATGTTTTTGCTTCAGATGCACCTGTGCTGATATTCTTCCATGGAGGAGTCTGGCAGAAGTTAAGGTATGTCTCCATGTCAACATTTCATTTGAAATTAATTGAAAGATACAAACTACTACCATATATAGCGGGAGATTTTAGCAGGGTTACAGTTTTGAACAGTTTGGGAGTTTAATTCACAGTTTTAAAAAATGTACATTAAATCCTATGGGTAAAAAGTATTTTCACAGACTTTTAAAGTTGTAATTTATAAGTTTAATCTTAAAAAGTATGGAAATAAAAAAAATGCAAAACAAAGTCTATGAAATGTAGTTCCCAAATATTCATGCTTTGGCTTTGTTGGTCACACCTCAGCAAGTGCAACATAACTTAAGTGCATGTCCAGTTTGTGTGTAGGCCGAATTTACTTTAATTTTGCGCTAATTTAGGCTGAAATTGGTCGAAATTCACAAAGAAGGATTAAAAAGCATATTTTGGTCCATATTGTCCTGCTTTTTCAAGCCAGAGGGGGTAACTTGGGGCAGATTTTCCTCGGTCTAAGAAGGCAGTCAAAGCCTTGTTGGTTCAGCTCTTGCATAACCTAGCCTAGCTCAAGGGCAAGTCCTTTGTTGATCAGTAGGCCTCAGTTTCACTTTTAACTTATCAATGGACAAAGAATGCATTCATGAAGAACATAAAACAAATAATTATCTTATTCGGGATCTTTGTGGAATCTATTGGCCTTCGGTCACACCATTTACGTGTCGTCTTGGCACACAGCGCTGCCCATTGTTGAATCTTGGCAAACCTTGGCAAATTTTTCACTGCGCTAGGGAGTTATCAACCACATCATATATTGGCTGAGCGTGGGAAACTCCACGTACACACAGTGTCAGATAGCGTTGATTCAGATTTTTTGTACATTGCGGTACACTGGAGATTGCGTAAAATACTTGGCCTATCGTAACGATTTAAAATATTCCTAACAAAATTGTCTAGTTAGCCGACTAGTTTATAATATAGGTTTATTTTTGGAAAAAGACGAAAAAACATGAAAATTACGATCCATACAAGCATTTTTCTTACCTTATCAGCTGCCTCAATTCTCGATTGCTGCTGTCAAATCATGCCACACGCCAGGCTTACAAAAACTAGTGAGCTAAGGGGTCTTTTTTGTCAGGAACCCGTTTCTAACATCAGATCGACCACCTGATTCGTTGATTTCGCGATATCCAAGGTACCGCGAAACCATTTTTTCATTCCTTGTTCAAGCTAATCGCAGAGCCTTTAACACAGCGTTTGGCTGCTAGGGAGTCCCATGACGTAGCGCATGTCTAAGAATAGCCAGCCAATTAGCGATGCGGATACGGAATAGCTGGCGCTGTGTCCCAGCAGTAGAGATGCTATGGGAGCGTAAATGGTGTGCGGTCTCGGGAAGATAGTACCCCATGCCCTACAGTTCACCTCGGGGGCAATAAATTCTATAAGTTCACTCATGATCATTACATATTTGTATTATATGTTCAATTTTTCAACACCATTTCCCTTTAATGTTCTAAATCTGGGCTAGTAATTTCTTCTATATTCCCATTACAGTAAAGACCTGCATGTTGGCGGTGCTCTTCCTCTCATCCATCATGGTGCCATCTTTGTGTCCATTGGCTATTCACTGGCTCCACAGGGTAATTTATACACTCATCTACACATTAACTATTTGTCAGTCAGGCCTAAAAAATATTTGTTTGTCGTAACAGAGGAAAAATATTAGGATCGGTCATTTGGATTTTTTTTAAGATGAACTTGACTTCACACTGTTTTACTCTAAAATGAATACAACATGCTACTATTTCAAGCTTTTTTCAATGACATAGCAAAGATCTTTTATTTTACTTGTAGTTGTTTTGTTGTCTTGTTTTGATATTTTTTCGACTTGTGTAATTGTAAATGAAAATCGGGTCAGTCAGCAGATTTTTTTTATGTATAAATTTTTTTTGGTCAGGAAGTTTTTCTAAGGTTGGTCGGATTACTGCAAACAAATATTTTTAGGCCTTATTCTCACTGGTCTAAATTTCTCAAATCTTTTCAAATTGACAGCATTAGACTCTTGTCAATAGATGTGCATTTCATGATTTATAGCCTCCTCACCCAAATTACCTTAAAACTAAAAATTTTATATCCTCTTAACTGTTGGCCTTAAGTATATCTGTATGGTGCATGCTGATTTGATCTACTCTGAAATTTGCAAATTTGTTTGTATTTTCTGTTCACAAGTCGATAGAAATTACAACACAGAGGCCTGAGCACAGTGACAAGAATTTTGTTCTTAACATAAAGAACTGAAATTTTGGAAATAACCTTTTCGCAAGGCTATCTAATGAACTGTAAACAAAAATGAGCATGCTAGGATCATGAAATGCACCTTTATATGCATTCCCTACTGTTTATTTGTGATGCGATCTGGAAAACCCGCCACATGGTGGGAAATTTATATTTTGAGTTTTTACTATCACTGCAGAGTTGAAATATTAAGTTTCCATAACTGTTTACTTCTTTCTTCTTTGATACACACGTAAAAAGTTACGCCTAATACAATCAGACAAAAATAAATAATAATAATAGCAGAGATTTATATAGCGCCTTATGCTATTGGCCTCTAAGCGCTTTCACAAATAAAGTACAATATAACAGATTTTAAGCTATTTTCTTTATATTATTATTTTTTCAAAACTGTCCTGCGCGGCATGTTGCGGGTTTTCCCAGATCACATCACATTTGTTTTACAAAATAAAACAAACTGGTTTACTGCACCCATTATATTGCCTGTTTTTAGCCACAGGCCTACATTTTCAATAATAAGCAGTAAAGGTAATAGAATATTATGATAAGGAAAAGGACCGAGTCCAGTGCATTTGTCAGGATAATAGCACACAACTGTATGGGTCTGTGCAGGCAGCCCGAGAGCCAGAGGCTCAAGGGCTGCTGGTACGGACCCATAAGGTCAAGTGCAATTATCCTGACAAATGCACTGTGACAAGGTTTTTATCTGTCATACACTTCCTTACAATCCCCTGCTTTGTTCTACATTTGTAAACTGGTCATGGATATTTAAACAAAGTACTATGAAAAATAAAGGAATTATGTATTAAAAACAAAAAAACCATTTGAAAAAATATCAAGTCATTTTCAAATAATGTGTTGAACTTGATAACTCACACAAATTATTTTTTTTTAGCTTCCTTACCACTATTTTGATCAGTGTGCGAGAGAGCTGTTGCATTTAATTGGTTCGCGGAGTAGTGTTTCCAAGTCAGTGAGATAGCGATAGCATAACGCTGAGTGGGGGGGGAGAGGGGGGGTGCGCGGGGGTGGGCCGTCCAACAATCGGTTTGCCTGAAAAAGCTTTAAAATCATGCTAATTCAGCCCTTTTGCCTGCTCACACGGAAATTTTCACCTCTAACCAGGAAAATCTGCCTGAAAAATTCACCTCAAAACAGGAAATTGCCCCCTCTGACAAATGACCCCTGTTATGCCCCTGGTGAGGTAATATTGAGAGTCAATATGGCCCAGAAGGTGTAACTCCATTTGGGGTGAAAAGAGATCCTAGATTTGTGTCCAAATTATTAGAAAATACAGGCAACTTTTTAAAGAGACATGAGATTTCCAGAAAGAAGCGCCCCCAATTTTTGTCGAACCCCGGTTTTTTGCATATTTGGAATGCTTACCAATGTATTAGATCACACCTGAAGTGAATTAGCCGAATACGCCGTCTAATAAGATGATGATTTAGTACTTTCTGTTGTGCACGACAGAAAGTCAAAGCACGGTTTTCTATGGGGATGATTGCGAGAGCAGGCAAGTTCAAAACAAGGTTTGCGGTTTTCTTTTGTACTTGTTTGTTCAATAAACCTCGAAACGTTCTTGGTAGGCGGCCTAAGGACGAATCCCAGTGAAAATTTAGAGAAATTTGTATCCTAAAAAAATCCCCTCCTGTCAATTTGAGGCACAAGTACTCAGAGATACACAGACTTACATGGAAGGATTTCAAAATGGGACAAATGAAGTTACAGCTTTGTTAATGCATTGATGTAATCATTTACCCCTTTCTTGTTGTTTATCCCTTTTCTTGTTGATGAATGCAATAATTCCTTTGGGTTGTATTATTTACGTGATCCTCGCATACATGGAATTGAGTTTCGCATCATCATAGGTTCTGCTAGAATCATGCATATAGATCATCTCCTAAATACATAATAAATGCAATTTGTGTGGATTTGAAATTTATTTATTTATTAAATAAATAAATAAATAACATTTGGCAAAAAAGCACAGGCAAGAGCCCAATAGTGCTGACTAAAGCACTAAATTAAAGGGAAGCCTTTTAACACCAAAATTAATAAAGGGAACTAAAATGAAGAAAAAATGTGTAAAAAGACAAGACAAAACAGGGATAGGGCTGTCTACTCTTCCGGGTCACTTGCCGGTGCTTAGCCTTTATCATCGGCCCTCGTTGCGCAGTATCACTCCGCGACACGCAACACTGCGCGTACTTTCTAATAAGTCCGAATCTTAGTTCATCGCAGCCCTGGTTCATCGGAGGTGATAAACAAACGCGTGTTTCTACGAGGCTGTTTGCGTTTGGCACCCTTTATGACCATTTCTTGGATTGTTTCTACCATGCAAGTGAAACGAATAGGCATTCTAAAATGTGCATGTAATTTCCTAACTAGCGGCTACCATTCCAGTCTTCTGCTATCACTTTTTATTTTATGCCAGTTTTACACGGCGGCCTATGGGAATCATCACCACAAAATGGCCGCTCTATAACTTCCCATCACCTCAAAATGGCCGAACTGTGACGTCAGCGTAGACAGCCCTATAATAAAACACTTAAACCTGGAGTGTTGGTAATATCTGTTAGTGTTGTAATATAACCAGGTGAGACCTGAGGAGCAAGCACTAAGGGCAGCGAGATGAATCTTGAAAAGAAAAGCTGAAATGGTTAATCTTCACCAGTTGAAAAATTACGTACCACCTAATACCACCTAAACAGAGAATGTAAATGCATAATCTAGGCCTATGTCATAATTTCAAATAAAACTGAATAAATCCCAACCCTAAATTTTGATGGCCTCTTCTAAATGAACTCAGCCTGCCTATCTCTTCAGACGCACCAAAACTGTGTTGATTCAACAAGCTCCCTGGCGGACGGGCAGACGGTAGCTTCGGGTAAATGTTAACCCCCAAGCCCATTACTATATAAACTTCACAGAATGGAAAATGCACTTTCTCAGTGATTTTGCCAGGCGACCCTCTGTTATAAAATGATCCTTATACATCCAAGATCATCGTCCGGCATGTGGTTTGTTCAAAAAGTTTACCATCGCAAAAGATTAGCTACAGTGCTTTTTGCAGATTTTCAATATGGCTTTCAAAATAGCGTGGGCTATGGTATGTTCGTAATTGCATTATGTGTATACTGGAGAGAAGAATTAACATGCAATATATGAAAAGCTGTAGGAGGACACAGACAATTTGTTGCTTGGATTACGATTGTTCATTCAGTCATCACACATGTGTTAGTGGGTAAGAGCTCGCTTAGTGCTCGCTTAATAAGCATTTCAATATTTCCAGTCAGAATAATTACTTTAGATTCCTCAAAAATATGACCCTTAGGCGACGAAAAAAGAAAACCCTGTTTTACGAGCGAGCGGACCTTTCGAGTAGGGTCGGTCGGTCGGTCAAATTTTTTTTTTTTTTCTTTTTTTTTCTTTTCTGGAGCTCAAAATTGGCCTAAATATAAAATAGCCTCCAAATCTGAAAAAATCAAGAGAAAAAATGAAAAATTTTTACAATAAATTTTCTAGAAAAAATTTGCCAAAATTGAAAATTTGGCTCTTAAAAAGGCTGATTTTACATGATTTTTGGCAAAACTAAAAAAAAAAAATTCTGCAAAACTGAAAAATCAGGGTCGGTCGGGCCAGTAAAACAGGGTTTTTTATTTTCGTCGCCTTAGTATCAATTTGCACACAGCTGACAGAGACCAGTCTGGAGGGTTATTAAAAAAATGGTGGGTACTGGTCTAAACCTGCTTTCCTTTAACTCATCTCATATAAATATCATGACATAATCTTGTTAAAAACATGCTTGTTATCTTATTATGTGGTGTATAATAACACCGAGAAGATGTGTAGATCATAATCCGATTAGTTTTTACATTTTTTAAACCTTTATATTTTATGTCCACATTTTCATTTTCTAGGATGAATTTGATTCCTTTTAGAAAATAAATTATGGATGCGATTCTGAACAAAGACAAACCTACAGTGTATTTCTGGTTTTATTAAAATGCATGTGTTGTAGTTATCTTTGTAATTTGAATACAATATGAGGAAACACGGTGCGTATTATAGCGTGTCAAACCATGCATGATACGGTCTGATTTTCTAGGCAGGAGACCCCGTATCGTATCTAGCATAGACACGTGCAGCGCGCATCTCAAAACTGTTTGCTCTAGGATCCTACGGCGTGCCAGAAAAAGGTGGGAGCAATCGGTGTACTGCAATGCTTTTCTGTATGCATTGCGCTTGACGCTGATTGGACGATCGCGGATCCTTGCGAAGTCAGGTTTTAATAACCCAGTCTGAATCTTCCGTTTATACGTATTAACGCTAAAATTCTTCCTTCTCCTTTTATAATGATTGCACTTTACTCCGTTAGGGAAAATGGTGGCAATAATTACAGGGGTTTAGATTAAAGCATAATGATTAAAACAGAATGAATTTTGATAATAAAGAGTTATTCAACCATCAATTATTAAAACTACTGTTTAGGTTGATTAATTGTTTTATATGTCATAATTGAAACGCTCTTCTCAGAGCCCCTACTATGACAAAGAAAACATGAGTGTGATTACAAACATTCCAATTTTTTATCGTTTTTTCTGGTATCAAAATGTAAACCTCATGTAAACGGCTCTTTTCATAGGGGGGGAGCCACCTTCTTTATCGATGTAAATCATTTCTTTTAATAAAATATAAAATGATAGCCTTAAAAAAAAAAAAAAAATCCGCCTGTATATTTAAGGTTAGAAATCGTTTATTTGATAGTCAATAAGATACCTTCTGATCGATCTCACCTTTCTATAAATAAAATATAAAACTTTTTATTTTTTTTATTTTTTTTCTGTATATATTTTAATTGGTAGGAAATCGATTTGATCGATAGGTTAAGACGATTAGGTTCGTAGTTGAACCATGTTGTTTGGGGGTTTAATACAATCGAAGAAAAATGTTGAATTCTATAGGATTGTGAACATTCTGTAATAGTCTAAGCAAGTTTCTTAGCAATTTATTAAAAAAATGTGGGTACTGGTCTAAACCTGCTTTCCCTTTAACTCTCTCATATAAATATCATGACATAATCTTGTTAAAACATGCTTTATCTATTATTGGTGTATAATCACAGAGAGATGTGTAGAATCATATAATATTAGTTTTTTACATGTTTTAAACGTTATTAAATTTATGTCAATTTAAATTTTCTAGGATGAATTTGATTACATTTTTAGAAAATAAATATGGATGCGTATTCTGGACAAAGACAAACCTTACATGTATTCTGGTTTTATTACAATGCATGTGTTTTAAGTATCTTTGTAATTTGAATACAATATGAGGAAACACGGTGCTATTATCGTGTCATACCATGCATATACGGTCGTATTTTCTAGGGCAGGAAGACCCTATCGTATCTAGCATGAGACACTGTGCAGCGCGCATCCAAAACTATGTTGCTCTCGGATCCTACGGAGTGCCAGAAAAAGGTGGGAGCCAATCGGTGGACTGCATGCTTTTCTGCATGCGTTGCGCTTGACGCTGATTGGACGATCGACGGAACCTGGCGAAGTCAGGTTTTAATAACCCAGTCTGAATCTTCCGTTTATACGTATTAACGCTAAAATTCATCCTTCTCCTTTTATAATGAATGCAATTTATTCCGTTAGGAAAATGGTGCAATAATTACAAGGATTTTAGATTAAAGCAGAAATGAATTAAAACATAATGATTTTGATAATAAGAGTTATCAACATCATATTAAAATAGTTTAGTTGTATTTTGTTTTTTATATGTCATAAGTGAACGGCTCTTCTCATAGCCACCTACTATGACAAAGAAAACAATGAGATAGCTTATTATCAAACATTCTCAATTTTTCTATCGTTTTCTTGGTATAAAATGTATACCTCATGTAACGGCTCTTTTCAGAGCCCACTTCTTTATCGATGTAAATCATTTTCTTTTAATAAAATATAAAATTTAATTTTTTAGTTTTCTTATTATATTTTAAAAGGTTAGAAATCGATTATTTGATATGCCAATAGAGATACCTTCTGTATCGATCTTAATCCTTTCCTATAATAAATATAAAAATGATAGGCCTAATCGACCTATCTGTATTATATTTTACATTGGTTTAGAAATCGATTTTAATCGATAGTTAAGACGATTAGGTTGTGTTTAACATTTGTGGAGGTTGACGACAATCGAAGAAAAATGTTGAATTCCTATAGATGTGGAACATGCTGTATATAGGCCTAACAGTGTCATTCTTAGCAAGACGCCGCGTTCTGGAAATCATTTTCCTTCATCAGTTGCCTTACTGCCCAGGTTTTCTTAATAAACCACGTATTTGTACAAGAGATATAATCTCATTGAACTGAAATTGATGTAGGCCTATTCAGTCACACAATTACGAGTTCAGAGATTTAACGGGAAAGAGGTTTTGTATTTACATCGTTTGAGTAGGTACATTCTTCCTTTCCTCTCTTGTAATAAAACAGTTATACGTAGGCCAGAGCTCGTGTCGGGTTAGATATATATGAAATTATATCCTAAAATTCAACCCCTGATAATATTGACCACATCTGTTTCACTCGATGATAATGATGAAAGCGAAGCGTATTTTTGTCGAGATCGTCTGGTAGCTTCCACCTAAGAGTAATAGTCGAGTCTGATTGGTTGTTTAATCCTCCTTTCTCATTGGTTCATCTGTCTTGAAGCTGAAATGGGCAAAAAGCCCATTTTCCTTATATGTTTTGCTTCTTAACATGCTATCAATGTTTAATTCTTATCATGAACTTGAAAATATTTGATTTTTTTTCCTGTAAATGATAGAATAAGTGACCAAGAATGATGTCCGACATTAATGAGATGTGAAAAATTCGAGGAGTGATGGACAAGCGAATATCGCCAAAAAATAGTAATTGTCCAGAAAATATTAGATGCATACTAAAAGAACCGCCGCGCACCTATCCGCACAAAATGCGAACATTTTGGGGATCAAACTACCAAAGTATTAAAAAAATGGTGGGTACTGGTCTAAACCTGCTTTCCTTTAACTCATCTCTATATAAATATCATACATAATCTTGTTAAAAACATGCTTGTTATCCTTATTATGTGTTTAAATCACCAGAGAAATGTGTAGAACATATAATATTAGTTTTTACAGTTTTAAACCTTTATATTTATGTCACATTTTAAATTTTCTAGGATTATTTGATTCATTTTTAGAAAATAAATATGGATGCTATTCTGAACAAGACAAACTTTACATTTGTCTGGTTTTATTAAAATGCATGTGTGTAGTGTATCTTTTGTAATTTGAATACAATATGTAGTAAACACGGTTCGTATTATCGTTCGATACCATGCATGATAGGTCGGATTTTCCTAGGGCAGGACCCCGTATCGTATCAGCATGAGAACACGTGCAGCGCGCATCTCAAACTGTGTTGTCTCCTAGGATCCTACGGAGTGCAGAAAAATGGGAGCCAATCGGTAACTGCATGCTTTTCCTGCATGCCTTGCCGCTTGACGCTGATTGGACGATCGACGG
>JAMKCH010039880.1:0-13137 GCA_023653785.1 Ophioderma brevispina
AATTTCTAATTTCGTATAGGAGCAAATACGAAATTCAGCCATGCTTTATATTGAAATATAAGCAAATCAGAATCACCTTTTTTCTCTCTTTTAAGACATTTCTGTAGCCAAATACAATGTAAGAAGTCTATTGAGTGTTCAGTCTAAATGAAATTACTATTATGACCCAATATTTGGGTGCCTCAAAAATCTCTCGTTGCACCTTTAACCCTATTAAAGCAATTCTATACACGTTCACATCAGAGTGTTTTATCTCACCTCCTTGAAAGATTATTTGATAAAGTTGCACACATTGCTTTACTTTGTCTGTATAACTGAAGTGTTTGAATGTGTGCTGAGTCAGGGCCTAAATCTAATACCAATGGGATGTGTAGACTATTGGCAAACTGAACTCAAAGCTGTTATGTACTTTACCTCCCCTCTTGCTATAGCGGGATAGCTGGAGACGTTGCCATAGTAACTAGCTACTATACACCCACGCAACTTGTCTAGTATGGCCCTGGCTTGGTGTATTCCCTCTGCAAAAAAAATAAAACTACTTTAATTTAGCCCATTATCAGCTTGTCTGATTTTTAAAAAAAGAATCACTGTGTAGTTGTGGTGTTTCTTTTTCTTACCTTCTGCTTCTGCATTGCAATCCTGCCCAACTGACTAAATTACAACCAGGGGCAGTGACTAATTATCATATTATCATGTTTGAGGAGTCCAGTGTTTGACAATATTGGCCCGCAACAGATAATCAGAAAATGGATGATTTCCCGCCCAAAAGTTATTGGTCTCGCTTTGATCATGCCTGGAAAACGTGGGGAATTTGTATGTCTTCCCGGAATTTTGCCACTTTGGAGGGAAATTGTTGACCTTAAAATACAAGAAATACTAATACTTAAAGGGAAATTTTTTGGAAATCTGGAGGGAAATTTTTTTGCAATCTTGATAGGAAATTGATCATATTCCCGGGAAATTTTGCATTTTTTACACGCCTGGCTATGAGTTTTAAAATTTGAGCCGACTTGCGTCTCAACACCCAATATTTTTGCCAACTCATAGGTTGACCAATAAATTTGGGCTCAATCGATCCAATTTTATAAGAAACTTGGGCAGGTATTTTGCTGTGTTCACAGAATTTGGATCAAAGGTCATTAAGGGGTCATTTAGGGTCATGCGCCTCCCAGTTTTGAGGTTCTACTGTTGGTGCTTGTTTATATGGTTGTTAAGTCACAGCTATTTGAAAGTCACTTATTATGACACTACCAGAATAAAAAAATATCAATGGCAACACAGTTTTGAAAAATGATTTGGATTATTTATTCCACTAACTAATTAGTTAGTTAGTTAAACCAAAGTTTTAAATCCGGTTTTGTCCCCATTAAACGAGGGTGGCCGGATACACCTCGCCCTCAGCAATACTGCTTGTGTGAGAAATTTATTGGAGGGCAAATGCATATTGACCCCGATGCCCTTCCCTGACGCCAATCCACATTTTTCGGCGGTGGGCCTCGCCTTTGGCAACCATGCCCCCATGCAAAGGCAGCGTGTGCTGGATGGCCGCCATTAGGCTCTCCAGAGCCGACAACCTTGTAGGTAGATCTTCTTTTTTCATCATTCTACCAGGGTCAGGGCTTCGAAATCCACTGGATGCGCCGCTCCCGAAAAAAATTCAACGGCCGGCCGAACAAAATGACAGTAACAAAAAAAAATCAAAAAAAAATTTTAAAAAAAAAATGAAGAAAAAATTAGAAAAATTTTAGGAAAACAATTAATATTTTCTGAATTTCTCAATCACATCACAAATAATATGTGTTGTAAATGTTACCATGGTTACTTTAGCGAACAGATATCATACCTAGTTAGTTACTTGGTCCCCCTTAACTTTTGTTGGCGAAGGTGGACTATAGAAATGCTAGCGGTCCGTGTGTGGTGTGCTGTGTGTGCGTCCGCCGATATCTTTGGAACTAAGCAAGTGTGGAAGTCCATCTTCGCAACATAGATGTTATCCTCAAGTATGCGGTGGGTGGATACAAAGTGGTCATGTGAGCATGGGTCAAAGGTTCAAATGTGTCAAAACTGAGGGCAAATATGGGCAAAAATAGGGGCTAATTGCTAACATAAACGTTGTCACACGAATCTGTTGATTGGAGCAAGTTTGGGTGTCCCTCTTCGCACCATAAATGTCACTCAAGTATGACTGCGGATGAGTGCGGAAGGAGGGTCATGGGGCATTGGTCAAAGGTCAAATGGGGTCAAAAATAAGGCAAAAATGGAGTTAAAATAAAATTTGCTATAAACCTTATCTGTTGTGGTAGGATGATGAACTTGGTGTGGGTGGGCAACATTCAGTGCCGAAAATTTTGAGGTCATTTCCAGGTCATACGAGGTCATCCACGGTCAAAACACTTACATGTTTTAGGAGGATGAAAATTGGTGGGTGTGGTCACATTCAGTATCAAAATTTTGAAGGTCATTTGCAAGGTCATCCGAGGTCTCCAAGGTCAAATCACTTACATGTGGTAGGAGGATGAAAATTGGTGGGGGTGTCACATTCCGTACCAAAAATTTTGAAGGTCATTTCAAGGTCCTCCGAGGTCATCCAAGGTCAAATCACTTAACATGGGTAGAGGATGAAAATTGTTGGGTGTGGTCAACATTCAGTACCAAAAATTTTGAAGGTCTATTTCAAGGTCCCCGAGGTCATCCAAGGTCAAATCACCTTAACATTTGGTAGGAGGGTGAAATTGGTGGGTGTGATCACTATTCAGTGCCAAACTTATGAGGTCATGTGAAGGTCATGGGGGGTCATCAAGGTCAAATCACTATATGGGTAGGAGGATGAAACTTGGTGGGTGTGGTCAACATTCAGAGTGCAAAATTTGTTAAGGTCATTTGAAGGTCCATGCAGGGTCATCAAGGTCAATCACGAAACGTGTGGTAGGGGGATGAAAATTGATGGGGTGGTCAACATTCAGTACCAAAAATTTTGAGGTCATTTCAAGGTCATGCGGGTTCATCCAAGGTCAAAACAAACGTGTGGTATGAATGGTGAAAATGAAAATTGGTGAGTGTGAAGTCATCATTGTGCCTTAAAACAACTTGATGGTCATTCAAGGTCATGTGGGGTCATTTAAGTCCAATCACTAAATCATGTGGTAGGAGGATGCAAAATGGTGGGTGTGGTCAACATTCCGTGTTGACACTTGGAAGGTCATGAAAGGAATCATGAAGGCCATCCAATCTTCCATGACGATCTTAACATTGTTTCTTCTTGTCTAAGCATGCAACTGGGGGGGGGACTTTGTGGTTCGAGAACCGCCTTGTTATGTTGTGTCTGCTCCTTGCTCCCGTTGTGGAGGCAAGCAATTTTATGTGGAAACATGATGTCATGTTCATAATAATAACACGGGGATATTAGCAATTTAGCGTTAAAAAAAAGGAAAGTCAAGTGAATATTTTTCCATATAACCCTTAAATAATTTTAATTATTGAATTACAATTTGTATTTTATTTGCTAAATGTTTCTGAACAAAAAAATGTGCATTTTGGTCCGAGTATTACTCGACTTGCAAAACACCGTGCTGATTGTGTTTAAACCTGATCAAACCCTATATCTGATTCCGCACTGACAGACTCTATCTTAAAGCTTTCATAGACTAGACTCCGATTTTAAGTCTACAACACAAGCAAACAAGTGATTCCAGCATCGGGCAGAAAAATGAGCAGCTAAGTAGTTGTTTATTACTAATATTTGCCAAAAATAAGATATAATTATGCTTTCCATGTTTTATATTGTGTAAACAAAATGTCGAGTTTCGATGAGCAGCCTACAGGACCCCGATTTAATGAGGCGATCTAAGGTAAATGCGATTCAGATCTGCAAACATGTTACAATGCAAAAGGGTTGTTATTTTGCCCAGAATTTTTGACCCAAAAAGCTATCATTTATGTTGATTCTTCATGTTTAATGATTTTGTACTCAGCTTAACTACATAAAATTGCGAAAACGTTTTTGTACCTTTTCAACCTTGCTACAAATTGAAAGAAATGGGGTGGTGAGGATGCTGATTTTTGCCCTCAAAATTATAGCTAAAACCCAAGAGCTTCGGGGGCTCCGCCCACTGGACCCCCCCTCGCGGGCTTTCTCCCTGGACCCCACACGCTAGGGCTTCGCGGGCAAGCCGCTCGCAATCGCGGCAAGCCGCTCAAACAGTTAACTTCTTGCAGAAGATATTCCTGAATAACTTCTTGCTCCCAGACAGCCACATTATCCTAACCTGACCCAGGGTTAACCCCAGCTTACCCTCCTCATCAGATTCCTTAGAAAACCCGATGGGGCGTCGGTTTAGCCGCCGACCCGGCCCTGGGACAATGGTTACCAGGATACCAGAACCAGGCCCTCAAAGAAATCATGACCTGAAACTAATTCCGTATAAATTTACTTAACAATTCATAGAGGGCAAATATGATAAACTAGTTTAATACTGATCTTTAGGGAGAATGGGCATTAGAGGTCGCTATAACATACAAATCGTGACCCTTTGTAGGCCAATATGGCAAGATTCCCTCCAAATGGAATTACTGATTTTTAAAAAGGTAATAGCTCTGAACATCCTATATCAGTGCAAATTGTGTCAACAACTGCATAAAATTGCTCTAAAAAATGAATGAGGAGAATTTGACATTGGGGGTCACAGTTAGAGTCAGGGTCATATGGGATGTTCACACATCATTAAGAGATGTTGCCATTTGTGATGGTTGAGAGCCGGTCCTAAACATTTATTATGGCCTGCAGTAATCGATTTCGGATCACTTTTTGGGTAGGCTTGTAGAAAATAGGTAGACGTGTGTACATGCATGGTTGCTACGTGCATTTGCCTTTGACTCCTTTACTGCATAGGACGGGGGTCCTTTGCTCTTCTCATGAGTAATTATCCTCCATTCTGGTCTGCAATAGATTCGGCATTTTAGAGGTCCAAGCCTGTGTACTGGGCCGGGCTTGGGGATCTGGTCCTTCCTCGTGGATAGTCGGCGACCTGGCTTCCTACGCTGGTTGAAGTCTTGCGTATACGCTTGGTATGGTAATCTGTGTTCCGGAATCCTGACGACATGTCCAAAACCAATTCAGCCGTCTCTGGTTGACTGCATCCCGTGATGGCTGGGGCATGTGATGTTCGACGCTGTTCTAATTCATCAGTTCTAATTTGTCCAGGAAAGAAGTTCACTGCCTAGGATGGACCGGAAACATCTCATCTCAAAAGGCTTTCTAGCTTTTGGCCGTCTGTCTTGCGCAAATACCCAGGCTCTGACGCCATAGGTGGCAAAGGGGAGTTAGAGACTGGTATATTCGGACTTTGACGATCTTGTGATGCATGATTGCCCAGATGGTCTTCCGAGTCTACCGAGCCCTGCTGCCAGTCTTGTATGCCTCTGGAGGTACCTCCTTAAACGGGCACATACTTCAAGAAGACAAAATCATTACTTTGTCAATAGGTATCTGGTTTAAGGGTGATGTCTCTTGGGTCATCGGACATTGATCTTGCATTTAGATGGGGTGAGCTGCATTCCCCCTTTGGCGCAGGCTTTTTCCAGTTTCTTCGGGTAGCTGTAATTTCTTTCCAAAGACCATTTCCAGCAGGGTTGTGTCATCGCATAAACGAAATGTGTTGATTTTCATCAACCCATTTGGATTCCGAGCCTATGTTTTAAACTCCTCTCATTACAAATTTCTAAGGCAGAGATGGAAGAGGCATGGAGATAGAAGGCATCCTGTTTCACACCAAATAATGACTTCGAAACCAGTCAGTGAGTTTTCCATTTCACCCACTATGAGCATATGGTTTGCTCAAACATCTTTTCAATTAGGTGTACAAGCTTGCTGTCTACTCCAAATGATCTTAAGCAATTTCCAGAGTGCCTCTCTCAAAATGGTTCAAATGCTGCTTTTAAAATCTACAAAGTTCCAGTGTATAGGAATGAGTCTTTCTTTGGCCGTCTCTAGCACTTGGCGAACAAAAATACGCATCCGTAGTTACTTTTTGAGCTTCTAAAACCAATTGTTCCTCTCCAAGTTAGTCATCTATGTTCTGGATCCGGTTTAGGATCATTCTACAGAATACTTCCTGGGATGGACGCTCTATTATTGTCTCCAAAATAAATATTGAAGCCAATATATGGACTAATTACAAAATACAATTTATTTTTGGAATATGTGTTGAATTAAAACACAAAACATGGCTTTAAAAATATTTGACATGTTAGTGCACATTCTAAGCACACCCCTATTCTGAAATGCCAACATCCCATTGATACATCGATTTTTATGCGGTTTTTCTCAAGTGTGAAGCAGACGCAAACATGACATGAAAAGAGTGATTTGTAGCGATTGGGCGGATTTTAAGGTACAAACATGCAAAAATAATGACTGTGTGAACGGGGGTTCACTCAGGATTTTCATGAATAAACGCTTGTTTTGGCCCTCTGGCGTCCAGCTGCCCTCTAAGCAGTGGTGCGCCAGGGGGATGGGGGGCAAAATGCCCCCCAAATTTATTTCTTGCCCCCCCAGTTTTCCCCCTGGTCGAAAGAAAAATGAAGGATTGTTGGGGCCAAAATTCAGTGATTTGGGGCAAAAAATCAGCGATTTTGGGCCCAAAATGGTGGGAAATTCCAAATATTCCTATTTGCCCCCCCGAATTCACTTTGCCCCCCCCCAAGATTTCACTTTGCCCTCCCTGTTTGCCCCCCAGGAGAAAAAAGAGGTCTGGTGCCGCCACTGCTCATAAGACTTGTCTGAATACAATATATCAGTGTATCTATTTTGCAAAAATTAGACCTCAACATATCTATATGAAACATCCCATTTTTTACTTGAATCTAATATACCATTTTCATTGTGCGTGTGTTTGCGTGTGCATGCGTACACACACACGTGCGTATGTAAATACTGACAAATGCATATGATTTTCTGCACTGGACCAGAAAATGTGGATGAAAAGTCAAGTGGAGATGGACCCTTTTTTCAGAAAGTGCATTTGAATCGGACTTTCATCTGGGTGTTGGATGTCCACATTTCACGTATGACATGAAAAAAGTGGGGAATACGGGAAGCTCCCTTCCAGGAAAAATTTTGGTATTTGGAGAGAAATTGACCTTTGTACACAAAATCATAACATTTTGGAAAATTTGAAGATGGCTTCCGGGAAATAGACTTTTTTCATGCCCCGTTTCACCGTTCTGGTCACTGGCAAACCTATGTGGTGTGTGTAGTGTGGGTGGGGGGTGTGTGCGGTTTGTGATAAATTCCCAGCTGTATCGGGTTAAGTTGTCATATTTAATAGCCTACACAACGGATGGAGAGTTGATTAACAACCCACACGTGTACATCCAATTCTACAAATAAATGCAGGGTGCGATTGACAGAGACATAATTATGTTTTCGCTGTTGTATTCATTAAACCTGCAATTAAGGGGTCATTGTTATTTACACAAATTGTAGTTAATAAGTGCAAAACAATACACACGGGAGAAAGAATGGAGCAAAACAATGTAGACAACACTATGCACATTTTACTCATCAATCAAGATGACTTCTTTCTCTTTATGCCTCATTTCAATGTCAAACTGCTTCCTGATAATCATCTCAATCCTCTCACGTCACCATCTTTGCTTGTAAGAAAAAAAAAAAAACAAGTGGCTATTATCTAACTATGTTTTTGCTTCGTTAGATTATCTTGACAACATTTAATAAATCAGGGCTCAATAACATTAATTAACTCCTTTGTTTTGATTTTCTTCTCACATTGATGTATTTTCTTTTGTTTTTTCTTTTTGTTTACATTAATCCTCTACTTGTACCTACCCTGAACAGATGTTGATATTTTTTGGCTTCTTTTGACATTTGACAGTTTGATTATTGCAATTTGTGTCAGAGAGTGTTAGATGGAGGAGGGATGCCGGAGGAGTGGGCAGTGAGTGTGGTAGTTCCAATTTTTAAAGTAAAGGGGATGTTTCAGTTTCATGGTTCACTCCTTTGGAGCCGGGTCACTGCAAACTATTGCTTGACCCCGGGGTTGTAAAATCTGTTCACGAGAACAGGGGCTGGGTTAGCAAAACTGGGGTAAAATCTGTTCACGAGAACAGGACTGGGTTAACCAACAAAACCGTCTGTGTGTGTGTTTGTGTGTGTTACTGATGCTGCCCCACGCGCTGCCACCGCGCATCAGGTATCTTCTGTTGCTTATCATTAAAGAATAGGAGAAGGAAAACTCGGGGTCGGACAGGTCAGACCTCGAGCGCAGTGGGGCCCTCTTTCATTCTCCCTTCGGTCGGAAACACTCGAACGTAACGTTGTCACGGCGCTACTCATTCTCCCATACATTCGGTGCATAAACCGTGTGTGTGGCGATTGTTACCGTGCTGCCACAACGCGCTGCCACCGCGCATCAGTATCTTCTTGGTTGGCTGCTAGGATTAGATATATGGGCAAAGAAAACTCGGGCGTCGGACAGGTTAGACCCGAGCGCAATGGGGCCCTGTTTGCTCCCTTTCAGTCTGAACACTCGGAATCGTCACGCTGCACGGCGCTCTCTCATTCTCCATACACCAATTGCATTAAAACCGGGTGTGTTAAAGGGGATGTAAGAGTGTGGTGATAAGGGGGGTGAAGTTGTTGGAGCAGCAATGAATAAATTGTGGAGAGGGTTCTTAAGAATAGGAATCAGAATTAGTGAAAGTGGTGAGATGCAATTTGGGTGTTATGCCAAGGGAACAATAGATGCAGTGTTTATTTGAGGAGGTTGCAGGTTGCAAGAGGAGGAAATCGAGTTAAGGAAGTAAATGGTTAGAGCAGTGAGGGAGTTTTATGGGGAGGAGCAAAAGACAGAGTTTAAGAAGTGGGGTTCTTCTGATTTGTCTGAGGAGTTTTGAGGTGAAGGGGGGTGTGCATCTAGGTTCTGTACTATCGCCATTGATATTTTTGCAATTGTTTACGTAGAGTTGCAAAAGACAGGTTTTGATGAGTGAGGATGTTGTTATGCTGATGACGTGGTGTTGCAACTCGGTTTTGGCCTTTGATAATTTTGACCTTTTTGAGGCTGCAAAGGTCACAAGGTCATCAAGGTCACATGAGGTCATAAATATGTGGGTGGGACACTACCCAAGGGCCACTGTATCTAAGTGTTATGAAAATCTATCAACATATGTGAATACACCAAGCAATTTTATAATTCTGACCATTTTGGGAAAATGACCTCTAATGACCTTTGACCCCACTCGTGATCTAATGACCTTTGACCCCACTCGTGAGAGGATAACTATGGGGCACTAGCCAAGGACCATTTCATATAAGTGGCATGAAAATCTGTGCATGTTTGTGGAAACAGCGGAAAATTATGTGTAAAGTTAATGTCATTTGACCACAGACACACACACAGATACACACACACACAGACAGACACACTACCAAAGCAATCCCTCTTGCAGACGACACAAAAATTACATACCAAATCCGACTACATTTTAATGAAACAAAAATGTCTATGTTCAGTTCAGTTAAACAATGCACTGGAATAGCCACAGGAAAAAAATCCTACAAATATCCTAAGTTTAATTGGGAAGTATGTTAATTGTTAAATAAAATCTAACATATATCTGTTTTGTTGTATTTTTGATTTGTTAATTACCGTCTTGCTCCAGAAGCCTCTGGCGCTTGCTGGATACCATAGTCGTCACCATCTCATAATCAGGATCCTGATCTTCTGTCCTTGACATCTCATCAGCGCTCCTCTTGGTTGCCATGGTGACAGATGTGATTCAGATAGATATTCAGTTGTTTCTTTCACTTCCAGACATTAACACAGCATGATCTAAAGTTCAGTGAAATACCATCTCATCCATACTTTATTGCCTGTGTAGTATTTTGTTATAAAATGAGCAAATTTGAAATAATATTATTATTTCCTTACTGATAACACTCCATATGAAGTTTAGTCACATGCTGCAGAATCTTGGTATTATTTTTTGGTGCGTGTTCATTCAATTCAACTCTTGTAGACAATAAACTTCAGTAAGAACTCAACTTTACTCAAGCTGCATGAGCATGAATGTACAAAATGAAATTTCTCAGAACTTCAAAAATTATTAGCACTTATAATGGCACTGGTACATTTTCACAAATATGAAATTTATTCGATTTCCATTTGCTCGCAAATGATAGTCTTGGCAATTGGAAGAATAGAGATATATTTTACACACAAAAATAACATACACAAAAACAGAAAGGACTTCATAAAAGGCTACAGACATCTAGGTAATTGTAGGCCAACTTTAAGTTTGCCGTAACTTTAATCAACAAATATTGCTTATGCATAAAATATTATAGGACTCGCTACTAATTGAATTAAAACAAAAAAGGTCACAGACCGGTCAAACAGTGTGCGTGACATGGGAAACAAGTCTGGCATGTGTTTTCTTGTTGTTAAATGCCATTTCCGTCATCTGCTGAATAGATGTCGTGGGACATTAATAAAATCGTTCTGTTTTACCCATAAGGGTGCTGATTTGGTCCTTATCATTTCAGGTGAGGGTTAATGTATATAAAAGCTTTGCAACCATGCAAAAATATTAATTTTGAAAAATTGTGAGGATGCACTATTTTTAAAATGTGCCAGTGTCTCTTTAAAAAATCAACTCTTTTATGAATTGCTTTTGAAATTTGGTTCATATGCAGTGTGAAAAGTTAGCTCTTTGAAATGGCCTGTTAAATAAATACTTTACACAGGAAATAGCATTTAACTCCACATTTGTTAATGACCACATGTTAAAGACAAAATGTTGAGTTATGCTTGGCAGAACTACACCTAGCCTAGACCTAGCCTAGGACTTGAGTCCCGAGTGTCCGAGTCAGAGTCCTTCAAAATCAGACCTCGAGTACGAGTCCGGACTCAAATCCTACAACACTAGATTGCGATGTACGGTCGTTTCTGAAATGGTCAGATCTTAATACAATACCAATATTTCTGACCGAACTTCAGTATACCGTTTGTGTGCATTTTGAAGTTCCACTGAGTAAATTCTTCTTGAGGCAGAAGCATGTTGGTTATGTGATCAATGTTTCTATGCTGGTTTCTAAATTGGGTATTCAATAGCATTGCTACACAGATCAAATAAATGTGTTAGTGGGATATAACCCACTAACACAGAGGAAGGTGTATTGAAAACCACTGTACACATCTCTCCATTAGCAGTGTGGACACCAGATGTCAATTGTTTACATATCTCAGCCTTCCTAAATTATACAATAAATCAGTCCAACTTACCTAGAATCACATACATGTAGACATGATATCACACAATCCAAATGCATCCTTAGAACAGTTTTTGAATGCTCAATATCATGAAAATCCAAGAGAAATTGGAAATTGTGCACACAGTTTCATGAGAACAATTGTGATGTCAAGGAGTATTCTCTCACCCCAATCAATATTAGGATAACTATTGAAAGGGAGGTCAATTTTGCACAAGCAATGGCATGACATAGCTAAGCTGAGTTTGTAAACAGTGAAACTTTGTTAAAGGTGCAACAAGCAATTTAACATATGAGGTGCCCCTAAAAAAAATTGAAAGTACTGATTTTTGGCTAGATGTAAAGCTTTCCATCAAAAATATCCCCATCTGAAAGGATTAAGCTGAGAAATGTTACTTTGATACAAAAAATGTGAAATTTCTAATTTCGTATCTGAGCAAATACAAAATTCAGCCTATTTTATATTGAAATATTAGCCAAATCAAAAATCACTTTTTCTCTTTAGACATGTTTGTAGCTAAATACAAGGTAAAAATCTATTGAGTGTCTAATCTATATGAAAATTACTAGTATGACACAATTATTTGGGTGACTCAAAATCTCTTGTTGCCACCTTTAAGCAAAATCAATGTGTCTGTGGATAGACCGACTCACATTCGATGGGTAATAGCGTTGCAGAGGAATTGCCCGAGACACGATATGTTGGTCTGCATCACACAAATCTATGTTAATGTTGGTGGAAGAAAAGCAAAACTGTCACCTTTATTTGGATAAAGAATCTTTTTTTTTACTGTGATTTAGCTTAAAACCATTTGTTGTTTCATTTATTCTGCATCTGTAATAGTTCTTGTTAGTCTAAAGCTTTTATGTTGACTTATAAGTGAAAGTAGGCCCTGTAGCTGGTAGCTTGTAGTGATATTCAGTAACACTACTGGGGAGGGGGTTGATGAAATTATTTTGCGGTAGCTATGTGTGCCCATATTTCAAAATTTGAAAAAGTTTTATATTTTTCAATTTGTCCCAAAAAATGGGGTCTCTGGAAATAGGCTTTCCAAAAATTCAGAAAATAAAAGCTGCCATTTCCCTCAATTTCCAAGGCCACCTTTCTGAGGCGTTTCAAAGAAAAGTTGGTAGGAATATGTTTGGACATGGGAAAGTAGGGTCTCTGGAACCAAAATGGTCCTAAAATGGGGGGTCAATGGAACTGAAATGAGGGTCTTATGGTGGAACATACCCATTACTACACCACCACCCATATTTTACTTGATTTACTTGATTTGACAGGAGTGGCACTACTCAAATACAAAGAGATTGTAATTCACGGACCAACAAAATGTTTAGGGGCAGGCTGTATATTGTGAGGATTACACAAAATTAGTTGGGTCATTGGAGCAATCCGTAACCATGGAGAGCAGGCATCATTCTAAGTGATTTGGCTTCTTATGAGGTAACCCTAACGTGAACGAGAGGCATTCAAAAACATCGCTTCCTTGGTACCGGTCCGAAATTGCATCTCATTGCATCTCGGCCGTCTCAACAAAACCTTTTTTTTGTCTGGAACATGACTCTCAATGTTTCTTCAAATGCATCGGGACCGTCTTCCTGCGAAAATGACGCGGATGCTTGTAAATGCATCAGGGAAGTCTTTCCGGAAAAATGACGCGATTGCTTTTAAATGCATCTGGGACATCTTCCCCGAAAATGACGCGATGCTTTTCATTGCATCTGGGACAGTTTGCCCGCAGAAGTTTGACATTGGCGCAATGCTTATCATTGCATCTGGGCAGTTGCCCCGAGAGATCGTAGAAATTGGCGCAAGGCTCTCATTGCATCTCGGCCGTCTTCCC
>JAMKCH010039881.1:0-56859 GCA_023653785.1 Ophioderma brevispina
AAGTTTGCACAAATTACGCCCATAATATTTGAAAAGTCAAGCAAAATTATGCCTAGTAGACTCCACACTCAGCCTCAGTGTCGATTGGCTTTTTTTTTTTCATCCTGTGTCCAAGCTTTTAAAAAATGCAAAATTGGGTAGAGTTTATTTTGTCACTCTACTGCATTAACAATGACTATAGGAGAGATATCACAGTTGTGTTGTTTTCAGATTTTGCACCCATACGTGCACGTGACATTATACATGTGAACTGTGAATTGTACGGATGTTGCAATTAAGTAGTTTTTGGATTACACGCAGGGTTTGTACAGTCATGTTCTTACATGATATTATGAGCAATTATTCAGTGTGTCGGCCTTTAAATTTATTGATTTTTTTTTGCTGACATTGTCATTTTCGTCATATTGCACATATTTTTCTTTCATCATGAAGACCCTTTATGATACTTTAGAATCCATTACACATTGAGGGTTTTAATTTGAAAGTAATTTCAAATTAATATTGAATGCTGAGGTACTTTATACTGTTATTAATAATTTGTCTTTTTTTAATTTGCCAAAACTGTCAACAAAGGTAATTATTAAAAATACGCAGTTTCTTCTTTCCTCTTCCTGCAATAATTTTGTATATTTTTTCCTCCCAAAAGACAGAATATAAATAGTCATGAATTGATCAGTGTTCATCAAGAATACCTTTTGACCGTGCATCCTCATTGATTTTGTGACCTCAACCCACAAAACCCTAACTATTTTTGTTATTTAGATCATAATACCATAGAGATTTCCCGTAATTGTCCCAAAAAATCATAATTTATTTTATCTTCACAGACTTAAAGCACTATATTGGCACTGTTTTTGTATTTTTGGAGAGCGCCCCCCAATTTTCAAAATTTGGATATTTTTTTTATATTTTAAAACTTGTGTTGTAATTGTCTATACCTGCGAACGATAATGCTAAAAAATGCGTATTTACAACAAATAGCGATGTGGTAAGAGCACTTGGGATCCCAAAATTGACTTACGGCGGCTGGAAATAATACTACGTTTATGTCCGTCCATAATAGTGCCACCTTAAGAATAACCCTCTACGTGACTTGCCCGAACTATTAACAACTAATGGATGACGTAGACACATACCTGCTTCTATTTCCTCCCGGCATTTCACATTAAGGCCGTTTCCAGCAGCCGTTGAATTATTATCGGGGATCCCTGATAATAATTATTCTAGTACAAAGTTCCTTCGTTTGTGACACATAGACATTTTCGAGCTTAACCATTCACAGGTATAGTTTACTAGCGAGTTACCAATGCAACCGTGTAAAAATCTCCAAATTTTTGAAAAATTGGGGGCGCCCTTCAAAAAAATGTGCTAATATTGCTTTAACACAAACCTGGGCAGAGCCAATAAACTCAACTAGACAGTGGCATAACCAGTTTTGTTTTTTTTTTGGTGGGGGCACATATATTTGGAGTGGACAAGCATATATTAAAGTTTGTTAGTATAGTATAGGCCTTTGTTGTTTTCACTGTAAATTGGTGCGTGTGCCGAAAATAACTAATTTTTCAGGGGGGAAAGACCCCACAAGGGGGAAGCTTCCCTTCCTGCCCCCCTCCCTTCTGGTTACGCTACTGAAACTAGACCCTCATTTCAAAAGTTAAGTGTTGTGTTATGAACATGAGTGTATAAGGCTAGTGTTTCGGGAGTCTCGGTTAGTCAACAAATACATAATGTTATAGTATCGGATACAACTTTCAGACAAATGAATTTAAACCTAGAAGTATGTTAACCCTGGAGCACTACCGGCCTTTCTTAAGGAATTTCTGATTGGCTAATTACATCAGATATTCATTTCAATAACCAGTTAAAATGCAGCATCCAAATGTAACTATCTTCAGACCTAACACCATTCTTACCTTGTTGCTGATTGGTTAAAAATATCCTATTAGTTGCACTGTGACCAATTGCCAGCCAGTACTTGCAGGTCGTGAATGGTTGCTCTTTTTGCTGGACCTACAGGCTTATAAAGTGGGAATACTTTATCACTACTCAGCTTTTGGTCTTATCCTTGGGGGCAGAAACCCGTTGACGAGCGTGTTCTTCCTGGTTGTAAAAGGGGCGGAGCAATCGGCGCATATGGCGAGTGATTGGTGACCCAGCAACAGCAGATCGCTTGAGTGGCCAATCAGAGGCAAATGCGTTTTTCCGCAGTAAATACACAGAGAACCCGCAAGTACCTGCTCGTCAAAGGATTCCTGTCCCCGAGTATTTTACTTTCAAACACCTCTAGCACTAAGTATAGTATTAGTAGCCTCGTGTTTCAGGAAGACAGCACTGGGTCCCTTCATATTCCATTGGTGATCTCAACCCCAGAGGTCAGAGGTTACAAGAACATAAATATCTTTGAATAAATGCACACTTCTGGCTCACTAGGTATAGCAGCCTCATCTTGCCCACACATGGTGCAAGTAGAAAGTCCTTGGACCCCTTCATGATCCTTTAGTGGTCTTTCCCCCAGAGGTCAAAGGTCATATGAAACATTATGGTAACACAGGTCCAGACCTTATTTTCGTTTTACCAAATTTCAGTTTTGGTGGTGTGAGAAATAAGATGACGAGTTGCAGATCTAGCAGTATGCACCTTTAAAGGAGGATGGCCAAATAACGGGAGTTAAGAAAACAATACTGTTTTCGAACATTCATCTTGATAGATTGGCCTTCACCCCAAACCTCCATCTGCGCAGTTTCGCGCCGATATTTCAAGCCGTTTTGATGTAAGAGCTAAAAAACGTGATTTTGTAAGCCCCATAGAGTACTGTGTAAAATTAATATTGGTCGACCAAATAGGGCCACATTTTCACTCATAACTTCCACACCAAACATCCTTTATCCCTTAGATTTCACAGGGTAAGTGAGAAAAATAGTAGCTTTCTTTTGATACCAAAATTTTGGCCACTTCCGGTAAAATCTGGACTTCTGGGGACGAGGCTATTAGCGATCGGGCCATGGACCTTTAACCAAGCACAAGCTGTTTTCTAAATCCCAAGGACATTACTAACAGGCATGCCAATGCATGAAGTGCATACATGTCCTCCTACTACATCTCATGGTGATGTTCTCATGGGTGCTTTTGCTCAATCATCAGGAATGTTCTCACATACATGCTCAACTCTAAAATGTCCAAGGGATCTAAATTCATAAGTAAAGCAAAATGTGCATGTGTATCATGTGTTAATCAGCAGCATAGCAAGGATTTTGTGGTAGGGAAGGGTTGAACAGTACATTCATGATGTTCAAGACATTTCTGATGTACGGCTGGCCTGTACTCCCACACACGTTCACAGATTATTGCTTTAGCACTTTAGGCCCTGTACCAGAGGGTGTATTGAGTCAATCCCACAATGCACCAGTTTTTGGACATTTCACTCAATAGGGTCAAAATCTGATTCTAAACACATAAAAACCCTGAATTTTATGCTGATTTTAGCCCACAAAGCATTAGTACTTTGGGAGTTTTTAGCATGATTATGAAATGTCATGTGGTTCTTTAATGTTTGTAACACTTTTTATCCCTAAGTACTGATATGTGACATCATAGGCACACATTGCAATGCATTATGGGATTGATTTGAAATACCCTATGGCCCTGTACTTGCTCACAGATTTTTTTTCTTCAAAATTTGCAATTTTCTTGCAATAAAAATGTAAACTGCATTATTATGACCATATTTGGTATCAGTGTGAAAAATGCATTTAATTGAGTCCAAACAAGCCTAGTCTTTAGTAGTTTTTGAAATGGCCCAGCTCAAAATTCCAGTTGAGCCCAGTTGAACTGGTTACAACTGGAACCAGTTGAAATCCAGTTGATCACAGTTGAATATCCAGTTGAATCCAGTTGAATCAGTTGATTCCAATATGGAAAATGGAACAATTTTCAACTAGGTTTTTACTGACCAGTTGAACTCAGTTAAGACCAGTTAAAAACAGTTGAAACCAAAAAAAAAAAAAAAAAAAAACAAAATCTGATTCTAAACACATAAAAACCCTGAATTTTATGCTGATTTTAGCCCACAAAGCATTAGTACTTTGGGAGTTTTTAGCATGATTATGAAATGTCATGTGGTTCTTTAATGTTTGTAACACTTTTTATCCCTAAGTACTGATATGTGACATCATAGGCACACATTGCAATGCATTATGGGATTGATTTGAAATACCCTATGGCCCTGTACTTGCTCACAGATTTTTTTCTTCAAAATTTGCAATTTTCTTGCAATAAAAATGTAAACTGCATTATTATGACCATATTTGGTATCAGTGTGAAAAATGCATTTAATTGAGTCCAAACAAGCCTAGTCTTTAGTAGTTTTTGAAATGGCCCAGCTCAAAATTCCAGTTGAGCCCAGTTGAACTGGTTACAACTGGAACCAGTTGAAATCCAGTTGATCACAGTTGAATATCCAGTTGAATCCAGTTGAATCAGTTGATTCCAATATGGAAAATGGAACAATTTTCAACTAGGTTTTTACTGACCAGTTGAACTCAGTTAAGACCAGTTAAAAACAGTTGAAACCAAAAAAAAAAAAAAAAAAAAACAAAATCTGATTCTAAACACATAAAAACCCTGAATTTTATGCTGATTTTAGCCCACAAAGCATTAGTACTTTGGGAGTTTTTAGCATGATTATGAAATGTCATGTGGTTCTTTAATGTTTGTAACACTTTTTATCCCTAAGTACTGATATGTGACATCATAGGCACACATTGCAATGCATTATGGGATTGATTTGAAATACCCTATGGCCCTGTACTTGCTCACAGATTTTTTTCTTCAAAATTTGCAATTTTCTTGCAATAAAAATGTAAACTGCATTATTATGACCATATTTGGTATCAGTGTGAAAAATGCATTTGAGTCCAAACAAGCCTAGTCTTTAGTAGTTTTTGAAATGGCTTCTCATATAACTGCAGGTCATTTGGGAAGCCATCACAAAATTCAGACATGTGTTGTAACCTATACAGAATTTACCAGAGCGGAAAGGGTTAAGAGTATGACATGAATCATTTGAACTTGAATTTCATGATAAACATCACTTGCATTACCACTAATGCCATTGCCATATGTACATGTAGCATACAGTACTGTAGGAGGTAAATCTGACTTTGTGGGGGTTGTTATAATGGCGCCTCTTATTGCATGATTTGTGGCCAAAACCAATATTTTCCTTTGCACCTCAAAATATATATTATGCAACTGTGTGTGTTAACTGAAATTATGCATGCTTATTTTCATATTCTGTTGATCATCTTTGTAAACAACCATACAGCTGTGCATTTTAATAGTACCAAGTAATACATGTAAATGTCAAATAGAGATCAGTAGTCAGTGTGGAGGTTTTAGGACAGCACAAGAGGAGGTGCAGTGTTCTTCCCACAATGCATTTCTTCCAATACAATCTTTACACTGGTTGTCATGTGAATTTATAGCGACAAAAAGTACTGCAAGATTGGGATGAGTTCTGTTCTTTTAGGTACTTTTCCTCACTATAAATTCATGTGACACCAGTGCAAAAATTGTATTGGAAGAATTGCATTGTGGGAAGAACACTATACTTCCTCTTGGAAAGCAGAGTCAGCACTCGGGTCAGCACTCTATTGTTTTCTCAATGTGTTATATATTGAGGGATACAACACTGATCTCCCAGTAGGCCTTTAAGAGACATTAACCCTAACACGCCCATAGGCCACAAAATACCACATCACTGAGGCTAGAAAATGCACTAAAATGGCGCGTGACCTACTGGAAACAATTTTGTTTTGCATGTTGGCTAAGATATTAATACGGCCATTAACATTAATATGGCCATAATAAGGTTGGATTCTTATTGAACAGTCTGGCAGCTATGTAACCTCCCAAAAATACAGCTAAAAGTGCCCACTTTTGGGGCTCAGTTCCAAAAACTGAATTTCACTCAGATGGTTAGTTCTATCCCCTGGTAGCACTCAGTATAGGATTAGGATCCACTACCATTCCTTATTTGTAACTCTTTTAATATGTTTGTTATTTCAAAAGAGTGCCAAATTTTTCTATGTGGAGTAGGGTAGAGTGGTGAAAAGGTTGTTCAACTTGTACTGAACAGACTTTCTCAGTGCTGGCGTAGTGTTCATCTAAAATGAATGCATGTGTCACTGCATGTGCACTGTACTGTAATGTGTGTGTCATGTTTCCACATGATGTTCACACTGTAAAATTGCATAAATTTAATGTGCACTCATCTACCTTTATTGGCCATATATCTCACTACATTTATCTATGCATCCAAAATGAAAAGAAAATACTTATGAGGTCAGCAGTTTTCTGTATTGTTAATAATATTGTCTTTGGGTATTTTGTTCAATTTTTAATTATGCCAAATTACTTAGTTTTAGGGTGATTAATTGGCCCATAGTACTCAATGGGTTTAGTATAGCAAAATAATACATGGTGTACTAACTGCTGTCATATTCATTGTAAAAAAGTACTCAGAGTGCTTATGGATCAATCAGTTTGTATGGACACTTATTAACCATTTTTTAAAGCAAGGAGGAAGTGTGATTTCTAGAGGAAAAATATAAAAAAAGATGTATTTGTGATTTGGTCTGTAAAGAAAAATACAGATTACCTCAAGCTAGCTGCAGCAGAACCAGGAGGATGATGGTCCCTCCATTTTTGGAACAAAAATCTTGGTAGATTTGGTCCAATTTTAAAAATAGCACAGACATGCTCCACCAGAACCAAAAACCAAAAGTACTGATTGGGCCCTTGATATAAAGCTTTCGTTCAAAAACATCCCAATCTGAAAGGATTAAAGCCGACTCGAGATTTCCTGAGGAGGGAGCGCCTCCAATTTCCAAAAAAAATCTGTTTTTGCATGTACATAATGGATTGTCCAGATACTAAATCACGGTGTGATATTGCTTAGATTAAATCGAATTCCTTCATATAGAAAAAATCACAACTTTGTTATAAAATTCCGGATCCGGAATTTTGTTTATACACAGTATCTAGGGACGTAATACTTACACATAAATGTTTACTGCATCAAAACGAAAAATTCGATTCATCTCAAAGTTTCGGAATTGGCATTTTAGGTTTCTTTAAGTCTTTTAGTTCGAGTTGACTATTTTTATTAGTACACAAATTTAATATCTTTCGCAAATCTCTGAGTAGACTTTAAGCTAGAAATTCCTTGGTACAAACAAATTGGGAAATTTCTAATTTCGTATAGGAGCAAATACGAAATTAGGTTTTATATTGACATATAAGAAAATAAAAATCACTTTTTCCTCTTTAAAGACATTTCTGTAGCCAAATACAAGTTAAGAAATCTATTGAGTGTCTATATGAAATTGCTGTTATGACACAATATTTGGGTGCCTCAAAATCTCTTGTTGCACCTTTAAGTGATATAGAAATAACAAAATTACAAAAAGAAACATGGATCACATGACTATTAAAAGGGCCAAACAATGTCCCTTTAAACTGATACCACCTTGTCTGTAGTCCTGACTTTCTTAGAAACCACTGTTACTTCAGCTGGTGTGGCAAGGAACCCTTCTTTCCAGTAGTCCATTCGGACAGAGCTGAGGCCAAACTAGGTTATTAGATACCTCTAACATGCTGTGATGCCGCAAACAAAATGTATCCGTGACAGTTGTGTGCGGTATCAGCTGACTCGCCACATAAAAAGGTCAGGGGTCAGGTGTGATTAGTCCTAATGATGGAGGGATGCGAAGGGTGCTCGGCATCCAGGGAAATCCGGTTAATGACTGGCTAGTATATGGACTCGTTTGTAATGTGAGATGGTGGAAGGAGGGTGGTCGGATTAGGGATGTAGGAATCATGGCTCCACGGAGGACATTCCATAACTGCTGTCATCACGTTTTGTGTACTTTTTTAGTAGGTGTAGCACGATCTTTACAGTTTTTATCCTGTGTGTTTGTAGTGATTGTATGTACAAATGGGAAGTATTATCAAGTCCAAGTATTGGAATAGTGTTTCCCAAGGAGTTGATCACTTCAAATTCACGTAAATATTATCATTGTAACCCTCTGTCAAAGACTGTGGGCTAGGGGCACATTCAAAAGTTTAACAGATATAAGTGCGGGTGGCTTTTGAATAGGTTCCCAAATGACCTATATTATAATACCATGCATGGGAAACATCTCGAGACAAACTTAGAGATTTCGGAGGATGGCACAATCAATATCTACATATAATCTTTTTTTTGTGCGATGTACATAAATCTAGAAGCTAGTATAAGTGGATTTTCGTGAGATTTTTTTTTCGCCGAATTGGCGAGGTGAACATCAAAAACGCGAAAATAAAAAACTCGCGAGAAAATAACTTTTTCCAAGAGATTTTGTATTGGATTGAGGTCGAATTACCAGTGAAATAAATTATCGCACATTCGGCCCAAAACTGTGAAAAGTCCTAACAATCGGATTGCGGAAAGTTCACTTGAGACAGTAATTACGGTGGAATGAACTAGTGATTAAGCACAAATCAATTCCTTCATTTTGGTATAAGCACAAACTATAACCATAAGTTAATTTCTGTGCCAACTAGATATGAATGTGTTGTATACAATACAAGTTGCTCACTCTAGAAATAGGTAGATCTGTTTACCCACAAGACCTATACCAAATTTTGCACGCATAATTTATTGATGTTAAATTATACAGTTTATATGTTTTAATCCAACATTGTAAATAAACAAATACTGGCAAAGAATCCAATTCCTCAAAAACAAAACAGAATATAAAAATGTACATGTTCTATTTTAGCAATTCAACCAGCTGCGCTGCCAGAAAACTAAAATTGGCTAACCTCATAAAATCAAAAGTGGTTTTGCTTTTCATCAATAAATGAAGCTGGATACACTCACTCATACATGTATGGTAGGATTGATGTTATGAACACAATTGCATATGACTCGCTGAACTTTTTGTCTTATAGAAATGATTTTTTCCTGTGGCATCATATCTGTAACCCCTCCAACCAATTTAAAGTCGGCACATGATACATAACATGAATACAGCTTCGCTGTGATGTCTGGAATTGTTCTTAATGTGTTGAAAATGTTTCTAGAAATCCAATTTGTGCTGATCAGCTCTGATTACATAACCAACATATGCCTATACACAAGGTGTCTGGGACTTACTCTAGGGTGAACCAATGAACTTTTCAGCTATCACATTTGCACATTTGGTTCTTGTTACATAATCTAATGCACAGTATATATAACTATTAATAACACAGTTCATTGGCACATCATACTATTGCTTGGCCCTGAAGATCAGTGGTATTAGGTTGCATTTTTGGTGTAGGTAAGCCTATTGTATTGATGTTGCTCTTACATTAAGTATAGATGGCACTGGTAATCACATTCATAATCAGACTGGCGTCATACGCAAGGAGTAATGTAATATCCCCTGAGTCTAATACTTTCTTACAGGTATTGCTCATTGGCTCATTAATGTGATAGAGATGAAAATACCTCTGCGTACCATCAAATGGGCCTCTTTTGTATGCATGTTTACTTTAATCTTTTTCTGTTTCTTTAACCATGTGTTTGATACCTTTCATTATATAGTCCTATGATTTACATACATTACGAAATACGTTGGAGCAAAAATGACATTTTCAGTTTAAAAATGGACCAGTCTAACAGTTAAACTGGCAATTGGATATATTAGCCTAGCATCAGATATTCTATCAGATAGTCGATAATGGCCTCTTGTCTACATGCCTATGTCAAACTGTAATGTACTTGTTTTTATGTGAAAAGGGTCATTGTGTGTGAGCAGTTTCCTTGGGGATTACTATGAACATTTCGTTCTTAGAAGCTATTTTAGTATGACCTGCAGTAGGACCAGGGGTCCTAAATAAATCGGGGTAGGACACTCGATCAAGAGACCCGGATGGTACACGCACACTGCTCTGCATGAAATCTGTTAAGATTTTATAGTTTGCCAGGCGTGAGTGGCGCTATTACGCAACGTCCATCCCCCCCCGGTTACGTCATGGAAATGCGTTTAGACATAATTATAGTTATCGAAGATGGGGGCCTGCTATCACAAATCGATATCGAAATGGTCTATGGGGCATTGTACACCCCAGAGGTCACCGCTGATTAGTTCAATAGCACACCACACCAACAGTAGTTACTGGTAATTTAGGCAAGTATCATGTGGCAGAAATGTTGCACCTTGGAGAATGTCCACTAATATGGTGCTCGTTTGCCATAGTAACCACCCACTCGAGATCGATGTTGATACCGTATGACATCACAGCATAATGGACAGTGACATAATGCCACAGGTGTAGTAAAGTACACTCATGGTGATGACAAGATTGTAAATCCATGGAATCCCCCACCCTGCTGTTAATGCAGGACACAACCTTTCAAGAAAATGCCAGACTCCAAGATGACCCAATTTATCAATTCCCAGCCATAAATATCATGCTGTATGGTATTTGCATTGCAGTGAGGGGCAGAATAGGAAAACCAGCTAAATTGGAACAAGTTGAGAGTATTGAATGTGGAGTCCTCTGATGACCTCTGCTGTCAGCCAGCAAATCCCCTTCCTCCGGGAATTTTACCAAGGATTGGCAACCAATGGGTTGTGGTTGTTATGAACCAAAGCATGGACAAGAGACGAGCCATTCTGTTAACCCCTGCCGAGGAGTCCAAGCTTCAGGTTGTACTGACTGCTCACAATTTGCAGCGTCGTTTTATATTGATAGATCTTTCGGATTAATCTTGGCAATCGCTCGGACAGTTATTTCGTCTACAAATCAAAATTGTTATTTTGACAATCTGTGATGACAAACTAACTTTGATCTGTATAGGGAATGTTGTTGACATTAACAAAAACTGCAGGATGTGGTGAGAGCTAGTGAGAGTATATGCTGAGAAATGCATGGCTTGATAGATCGGTTCAACTGTACCCTGTCTCTACACTACAGTTTTCAGGTGTTTGAGAGGTCAGAATTTGTGCTGAGTTGACTGCTGGGATAATCCTGTGTAAGGATGGTGAATTTGTGGTTTCTAGGATGGATGAGCAGCAGTTCCACTCATCATGGGTAACTGTCTTTCCATATGTTCTTATTTTGCTCATTTTACCTGATCTCTTGACATGCTAGAGGTCTTGCATGTCGTGTGTGTATGCGATTAATACAGCCAGGGTTTATGGCAAGAAGGCCCCATCTGCAATAGCTGCCATTTGTCAGTTGTGTTCTTATTAAGTGTTATACCTGCCAAATCTAACACCTGGCAGCTATTGCAGATGGGACCTTTTTGCCCTCAAACCGTGACAGGCTTCCTGCAAAATACTTACACATTCTCACTATGAGCTACAATATGTTCATCACCCAGGAGATCTATGTACAGGGTGACCCCAAAAAATCCATGACAATGTCAATACCCTAGTCAATACATTGTCATGGGTTGTGTATTTTTTTGGGGGGATCACCCTATACATGAATGGGCAGGAACTAACCTTATGTTTTCTGGATATCCTAAATCATCCTCCAAAACCAGGGGTGTGTTTTGTAAATGCACAGGTGAATGGCAACCACTGAACTGTGCCATAGGAATTGTGACTGTCAGGAGAATGGCAGACATGTAGTTTCTACATGTCAAATCGCTAAACATTAGATGGATAGTGGCTTTCTTCTCAGTATGTGCAAGACCTCTGTTTCTACTTAAACTAAAATTTCTTTGGGGTCAGATTGACTGGATCTGGGATCCTGGGGTGAGTTTGGGGTCTGAGAATCCTGATCAGGCCTTGGGTCCCTGCATACTGACATCACACAAATTGTATCTTTGTTTTGTTACACAAAGAGTTGGAATCTTACCAGTATTGCAGTCGGGTTATAGCATCATTCAAGGATTTTTTTTTCTGGTTTAGCAAAAATTTCATCAACTAATGTGTTACATAAAATTGTGGTTAAACTTTAAAAAAAAATAAGGCAGGAATAGTATTCTCCTTAAATAGCTTATTTTTAACAACGGACACACTGTAGATGTCATGTCACCTGCCGGCTTTTGTATGCAAAATACAAATACTTTATTAATGTCACCCACCTGATAGCGGAGGTACTTTCCCCTGGCATGATGAGGGGGCGAGTGTTGATTCCCAACTCTGCTCACATAAAGAAAACGAACATATTGATTTATGAGGGTTTGGAAAACCTTTGTCACTCACATAAATTCAAGTTTGGATAATAAGGCATAATAATTTTATTTATAAGCAAAATTGCCCCCCTTGATTCACATGTTTGTTTGTATATGCAGTATTTTAACAGAAGTTGTATTCTTGTGTGTGATCTGGTTTTAGACCTACCCATAATCTACCCACTCATGCCCATCCATATTCATTCCTCCTCTTCTCTCACTCAATACGGAAATAAGCATAAATTGATTCAATTTGCTCTAGAAATTCAATCATACAGAATATGAATAATTTACCTGGTACAAGTATTAGTACAACAGCCAGGGAACAAGATGCATATGTCCGTACAACACATGTGCTATGGTTGTAGAGCAGACAGCTTGACATATACAATTTGACCATGTAGGGATGCAGGCATCATGTCATAGTTTTTCTTATGAAAATGGGCATAATTACACTATACCCTATGCACCCAATTTGTATCATGTTCTTTAATGATGTAAACGTATATGATACAGAGTAGATGGGTATAATGTAATTATGCCAAAAAAATAGTATCAACATTTCTAGCTAGAGCTATATTGGGGGGGGGAGGGAAGATGGGTCAATATATAAACCCCAGGATTCAAACATTGATTGGGGGGAGACATGGGTCAATATACAAACCCCAGGATAAAAACATTGAGTGGTATGGTCAAATCTGAGGTGATCTTGAAAATATACAATTTTCCCAGACAGAGCTTGCCCTAGAGAAGACAGTACAGTAGAAGAATCAGTGAGTCAATAGTCGGTAAAATAACCTGGTGTGTGTTGGTACCCAGTGCAGTACTATTTACTGCCTAACATACAAATGCAATGCCACTGTTCAGCTTTCTTCAGACACCAATATCTTCCTGTAAAATGGGGGGGGGGGGAAGTCTTATGAGGCTATTAGCAATCAGGTCACGGACCTTTAATGACCTACCCATCAAAGAAAGTGGCAAATGAAATTTGTTCCCCTTTGAAAAAAAAATCATTTTATTTGCTATGTTGTTCAAAAGGTATAACTGCCCATATTCCAGGTTTGTAAAAATATGACCTTCCATTAGATCAAAACCCCTAGAAAATGCTTCCCATGCATGACCCTTCCAACTATTATATTAACCTGCTCCACAGTGCAGTGCTGGTAAGCTCTGGTAATCAGCTGCAAGTCAGAGGCCATGGTCAACTGCCAGTACCATGCACACAACTATGCATCACCTTAACAGCTTTTACAAAGCTAGCCATGTTCGTAACTTCCTGTACGACTATCAGCTTGCTATTGTTTCAGGGATTTCATGACTTCCTCTTCTTAAAAGGGGGTTAGTAGTTCGGTGCTGTATGTACTTAATTCAAGTGGGCTACTCAGTGTATTGTGTGCTACATAGGATAGTTGCTTCTTCCCTTTTCTCACCTCCGCTGCTGTGGATAATATATGAGCCTCGGCCCACACACAAAAAAGACACTTAACTGGTACACGGAGCACAGCTGCACAATTTGATGTGTTTGTATTTATTCCAGTTTTTTTAGGAACCGTGTTGCAAATAAAAGTACATGTACTGAGTGTATGTTAGATTGGTTCAGCGTATTGGTTTCACTTCCTTCATACGCGGCGTGAAAAAGTCTGCGGTTAGTGTACGGCATCAAGCGTCATTTGGTTTGTCACTGCTTCTATATCGGTGGCATGATGTGGCTTACAATCAGACAAATGGAATCAAGTATTTATTAGGAGTAAAGAAGGCTTATGATTTTGCGTCACATCTGTCTGCACATGATGCGCTGTACATACACACTACACCCGGCACATATGCATTACTCATACTAGACACATGTTAATGCTAAGCTAGGCTATAGGCCTGGTGCAGTGATTGTTCTTAATAACATGCTGCCCTAGTTATGGCAGGCAACCTGTGGGATTTTTTAACGGACCGATTGGAATTACATCACATGGCACTGAGGAATCAGTAGCTGCTACGACACAAGCCGAGCCGGGTGTCGGAAATTGGAAATGGGAAATTTCCTCGACAGGTCTAAAATGACAAGTCAATTTGATATACAACGCAGTTGTTTATCAGAAATAATCATCTTGAGAAAGCTGCATCTGTGTGTGTGTCTGACCTGAACGTGTTAATTTTTGCAGTCCACCACAGCCTGACCTTTTAATAGATGGTATAAACATATACAGCCAGGTGATAAACTGACCAGTGTGCTGGTGCTGAAGCACACAGGAACATGGGAATTCCTATATGCTTTACTTCCTGCTTCCACCATTTCCGATAAAATGCCACCAGGAACTAAGCTGGTACATTCGGGATCTACCCGCTCTTCATTATTGGATGTAGTGTAGTGAATGCCTCTACTGTGGGATGTATAATTGAGGAATAACATGTGTCTTTAAGTGAATCAATTGGATTGTCGACGACGGTTGGAATAATGGCTTAGTTAACATTGTAGATTGTAATCTGCTAGTCTCTGTTGGATTGGATTGTGGCATGACGTAAGATGGATAGCGATGTGATAACATTGGAGGTCAGTGGTATTATTAGTTCTTTTATAGTTGCTGCTTATGATGATATGCATTTTTGCTGATGTGTTCCTATAGAAAGCTATAAAAATGACTATTATGTTGGAAAAGTCTCTTGCTGGTGTGTGTGGGTGTGGGGGGGTTCTTAGTGGAAAGATAGGTGTGGGGATGTATGGTCCAAAAGAGTAGCATTTTCAGGCTTTCTGGTGTAGCAATGGGTCGCAAAATTACTGTAAGCATTTTTAAAGGTCCAAATTTTCTCCAAATCTTTAAGAAGGGTGTTCAGTTTCATTATTTGTAGCAAGAGTGATTAAATTTTACACAAATTTTGACTAAGTTAGCTTCATATTAAATCGTTTCAAAAGCCACACCATTGTGTAGTATTTTAGGTCTGAATTTTGCTAAATTTGGTATATTTTAACCAAGTTATTATTTTTCAGTTCTATGTGTGTGTGTTTCTTTTAGACATGTAACTAAGATTTGAGAGTATTGGTTTTCAAAGAAATAGGTCAGAACTGAGTAGAAACTATGCAGACCCATTCAAAGGCCTCATGAAAATATTGTCAAATATTTTGTTTACAATTTTACATGATTTAACCAGATGGCATAGCTTACACATGCTCATAAATTACATGTAACACAGGCCTTTCTGTGTGAAACTGATAAATGGCCTGTGATTCACTCTCTCTATAATTTTTGAGCCTAATATAACTAGGAGTATGAGTCAAGGGTACAAACTTTTGATTGACCACACAATTGGGGAACATTCCAAAAAAAAAAATGAAATTTGCTTCTGCCTAGTCAAATTTCATTTCACTTTTCACTTTTCTTAAAATGGCAAACTTTAGTCTTTTTCACTTGCAATGCAGTCATTTTGGTGTGACCAAAAGAACCCAAATTTAATTTCATGATAAGCACGGTATCTTTAAAAGATTTTCGTCCTTTTGAGAAGATAAGGGCACTCCAAGAGTGTGAAATATGTCTGTCACATTTATTGAGAACATCTGGCATAATATAAGCTAAAAATACTGTGTTTACACTGGGCAAAAGTCGTCATAAAATAGATTTAGGTCATAATCGATACATATTTTTGTGATGAGTGTAAACATGTGCAGTCACAATTGGAACGCAATTCAAAAAGTCAAATTACAATGATGACTTTATCATTCTCTTTGTGAACGATGTTCAAATTGAGATGCCGACACCCTTGTCTGTTTCGGGTCCTTTCAAATTGAACAAAGTGAAAACCAGAATGGGTAGAGTCTGTGGACTGAAAGTTTTGAGTCTTCCAGAGACGATATTCTTGGCCATAGATGAAAAATGCACCTTACCCATGATACTTAGCGGCTCGGTTCCAAATCACTTGTTAGCATGCTCACTTAATCATTGTACCCTCAAAAACACCACACCACCTACTTGCCTGCACAAACCCCCCAGTACCCCAAAACTAAACATGTAATTGTAAATCACACAAAAGCCAACTGGTCACGCCATGCCGGACACTGCAAACCCTGAGGTCTACCACCTTTCTTACCGATCTTCTGATGGGCTCATACATGATATAAGGATATTATAACCTCTGAGTGCCCATCAAAATAGACCTTCTAATACTGTATTAACATTTGAATCTGTTTCTTACCATTTCTCTGATTGACTAAATTATCATATTACCAATTACCCCGAAGTTTTAAAACCCATGATCGGCCATATATTTCAGGGGTTAAAAGAACTGGTTATCCTCTATATTTACAAAATCCTTTGGGACCTGACTCTCAGTCTGCAGATTACATGTAAAATCAGAGGTATTCACAAATACCATAAAAACAGGCATGACCTTTAAATGGAAGAGTGACACCTCTTTTATGCCAATTACTTTCTGATACGGCAACAGAACATCAGCTGCAAGGCCTGTCTGCTGAATTTTACACCCACTTTAACTAAAGAGATGAATTTCCAGAAGAAGCGCCCCCAATTTTTCTCGAACCTAGGTTTTTTAATAGTTGGAATGCTTACCAATGTAATTAGATCACACCTGATTGAATAAAACCGAATCGCCGTCTTTATGTAATAAGATTATGATTTATAGTTTCCTGTCGTTCACGACAGAAAGTGCAAGCATGGGTTTTCTAGGGGAACATTAGATAGCAGGCAAGTTTCAAAACCATTGTTTGCGGTTTTCTTTTGCACCTGTTTGTCCAATACACCTTCCAACGTTCTCGGTAGGTGGTCTACATCGATCCAGTGAAATTTGAGAGAAATTCATATCGTAAAAAAAATTCCTCATGTCACTTTAAGAGAATGGGTTCTGCGGCAATCTGCGCATGCAGGTAACAAAGAGAAAGATTCAATAAGCTTCCCACAATGCATTGCTTCGAATCCAATGGAGGTTTTTTGTACAAGTACTGATGTGGGTCGTTAGTGATGAAACATGGCTAAATTACAGTACTGATCACAAACTTGCATTTTAAGAGCATTTCATCTCTAACGAATCCACATGGCACCTGTACAAAAACTTCCATGGAAGCCATGTTGTGGGAAGCTACTGGTATCTTCTCATTTTTAACACAGTGCTCTCACAAGCCCAAATAGGTTTCAATCCCAATTATTCCTTCTCCCAATTGAAACTATAACACTTAGGCTTGGTTAAAGAATAATGAATGTGATGTGATAAGTAGCAAATTATGGTAAAATAATTTGCAGTTGATCAGAAATGAAATTTGTCAATTATCAATTTTAAATTATTTTGAATAATTAAAAAAAGAAACAGCAAACAACTCATTTTTATGTAAAATTGTACATGTATGCATTGCATTCATCAATATGAGTCATACTAAATATAGATAATGAGTCCTTAGCACCATTTAATTATAATTGAAGATGACCTTGGATAATATAACATTGAGTTAGAGAAGTAGGGTCCACAGTACAGCATATGGTAAACATGCTGTGGTACTGTCATCCAATTAAAAGGTGCAATGAGAGATTTGAAGCACCCAAATATTTGTGTCATAATAGGAATTTCATATAGATTAGACACTCACTAGATTTCCTTCTTACTTTGTATTTGGCTACGAAATGTCCTCCTTAAAAGAAAGAAAAAAGGTGATTAGGATAATCTATTTCATCAAAACTATGGTTATGACTTTTGTATTGTATTTTGCTCCTAATCCAAAATTAAAATTCACAATTTTGTACCAAAGAAAACATTCTCATCTTAATCCTTTCGATGGGGATATTTTTGATGGAAAGCTTTACATCAGGGGAAAAAATCACAGTACTTTCCGATTTTTTTTAGGGACACCTGTATGTGAACTATCTCTCGTTACAGCTTTAAGACAAGCCACTATTACAGTTTACATCTAAAATAAATCCACAACTTACTAATGTCAAGTTACCCACCACTACTAAACACTTTATAGAAATATATCAAACTCATTATGAGCTATTATGGTTTTTCAATCACCCACCTGCCTGCTCTATCTATGAATTTATTTGAACATTCAAATTGTCTGATTACTGCACTTTTGCCAGTTCGGTAGACATTCCTAGTTCTGAAAAATTGAGGCAGAAAGTGATATCAATTTCCAGTGTGCTTCTTTCTGGACTATGGTTTAATCAATCACTGTATTGTATTATTATTGTGTAATTACATTAACTTAAATTGGTTTGTTCCTGCTTACCTCACACAACTCTAGAATGTCACATTTTAACTGAAATAGGTTCGCTATTTGTCCCCAGGATCTGAAGCGTCATACCTAGCAAAGGGTCCATTTGTACAGATTGCTACAAATTTATTAATCACTTTCTCACAAAGCGGCTTGCTCTTTTCTTTGGGAAAATTGTCTTTCTCTACCAAAACACTTGAGAGGCTTGAATAAAAGCATTTAAAATGTTGTTAATGAAGAACTTAAAATAAAATCTTTTCGAACAACACCCACTAGGTATTACCATTTCAACCCACATGTGGCCACACTTAATATTGTCAATTTTTCCAGATTTTCAATTCTATGTTTTTTCACTGAAAGCCTTCTTGTTTTTCTTTCTTGGCATAACAATCTGGGATGCAAATCAAATGGAGGGAAAGTATAAAAGAATTTAAGGTGAGGTGTCTAGATACTGTGGCTTTTATGAAAGGTTGTTAGAAACACTTTTTCTATTTATAACTGCATTTTATTATCATCTGGGTCAAACAGCAACATATTTTTTACATGAGATTCAAGCTTCAAATTCAACAGAAAAAAATGATAAAATATTTTATTATTACTAAAATTGTTTTCCTTATCTGGTTGTATAAAGGATATACTGGAAAACTTAATCCAGGGCCTTAGCGCTTTGTTTTTCGTCATAGCTATGTTCAGATTACTGTTTATGTATATTGTAGTCCCATGGGTGAGACTCAATTATGTATTTCAAGCATAAAGTTAAATATGAATAGACACATTATAATAAAGAAAATCAGACATGTCCTGTCATGGAAGTTGTCATTAACTGAATGCCTTCAGATCCATGTGGGCAGCACCATGGTCCGTAATTAATGGAAAATTAGTTATAAATGGCTTGCTGAAATTTAGTCATAAATACTTTTTGTATAGAATTGGGGGGACTTTGGCAAACATAATCCCATAGTAAAAGGAATTTGCAGGGCATCTTGGTGGTGTTTTTGGAATAACTAGTATATTGGCATAGAGCATACCTAGGATTTCATAAAAGTTCACATCATTGGACATGTTTTTCAACCCTCTAGTTTTTCTGAGGATGTAAACATTACTCTGAGTTCAGGTTCACAGTAAACCACAAAGGAACATGTAGGCCACTTTGTATCACTGTGGCTCTGAAAAAGAAACCACACTTGCAATTGAAGACTGCCTTTGACCAAAAAAACATTTTAAAGATCCTAGTCTAACATGTTGTTTTTCCTTTGCACTGGGCTATATTTGTCTTGAAGAAATCAGGGCTAAACTCCTGACACAGGTTCTAAACTTGTCTAGATCAAACCCGTAAACTGACCTATCTATAAAAGTTTTCCTCGTCTGCCGTACAAGTAGGTTTGATTAAAAGTTTCTTAAAATGAAAAGTAAAATTTTGGGGTAAAACAACTAAAAGAGCAACTTTGTAATGTGTTGTGACCATGCAATAAATGGCTTAAATTGTGTCATAAAAAACTTGCCGTATAATTTTTGATAGTTTTTGAAATATCAGTGTAAGCAATACCTAACCACTGTGTCATCATTATTTATGCATATGAATGAGCTCTTTTCTATTGCCTCTGCTTTGCTCATTACTTACAAGGTGAAGCTTCTACCAGATCAACAATGTCCAAATTTGACGCAACAGGATAAAGGGAAAATTAAGACTAGAGAGCGAGAGAATGCACTTGAAGACAGAGATAAAGTAGTGAAGCCTTGAGAAAGAGAAAGAAGGTATAGTAACTACTTGGTATGTGGGTAAGTAATACCCATGCACCATGTCATCAATATTTGTGCTACTAATGAGCTTATTTGCATATTGCTCCACACCATTAGCTCTCACAAGTTTTAACATTGCATATTTTTAATATGAGGTGGATAGAATTAGAATAGAGACATCTCATGTTGATTTTGCACCTGTGGCCGTGATAAACACGTCACGAATTTTTATGGAGTAACCAGGTGTTGCTGTTATGTTTGTGTTGAAGCAATAGGTCCACAAATTGTGCTGCTTGTTCATTTCATTTGCTATTGGAATATAGAAATCTCTCAAGTCAAGTAAATCCACCCCCGGATTCCAAAATAGGAGTTGCGTAGGCCCTTCTAGTACTGGTCAAATAAACTATTTGTACCAATTTAATATCCTGCACTTTGTGCAGTTCCAGACAGGTGCCAATTATGAATCACCAAAAACACTCATTAAAGGTGCGCGAGAGATTTCAAGGCCCATATGTGTGGTTTAAAGGGATTAGCAGAGATAATGCGGAGAGAATCGAAAAAAAAAATGTGGAATGCAATTTTTAAGCTTATAAAATCCGGGAGAAGTGTGTACAATTCCATTAACTGCTTTAATGTTGAAAACAAACCACCAAATAGAAAAAACTAAATTATAAATGAAAAAATTAAGTATTTGAGGAATGTGTCATACCCGTCTCCCACAAAATAGAATAAAGCGACGGATCTCAAAATATGCCACTAAAAACAGACTGATTGCGGTTTACAACAATACCAAAATAACCAAAGATCAATAATGTTTGTGTTTGAGGTCAACATGTATTGATCATGGTGACAATATCATGCTGAAAAAGCTGTGATCTATACAGCGGGAAAGGCTTTTTGATCTCAAGTCGGAATTTTGCTACGACATATAGAAATTACAGAAATCGATAAAAAGTACTGCGTTGTCGTTAATACACGGATTTCAAGCCAACCATTTGCAGGTTTATGTCGCATATCCATGCCAGCCTAACAAAAAATATAAAAATAGAATTTTGATGATTTTTTCGATGTTTCGGATAGCAAATCGCGGCTAATCCCTTTAATGTAGATTAACCATGCAATAGATTGTTACTTTTATTTGGTTACAGAGATGTCGTAAAAGTGCAAAACTAAAGGCGTAAATTTGTATTAGCTTAATTTCAATATAAAACATAGGCTGAATTTCATATTTGTCCAATAGGAATTGTTCATAGCATGTTAAGGCGTGCATGGTGGTCACATGTCTCAGACAATCTGGCCGGTTTATTAGTACTCGGGCCATGGAACAGTGACACAACTTGGCAACAAGCAAATTATGCCAGTTTAAAAATATATTTAAAAATTTGCAAAAACGTCAAAATTACTGGGGGGGGGGGCGGGCTGAAAGGAACTAACTGTCACAAATGAGCTGATTTTGCAAGGTTTTGTCCAGAATTCCGGGAGGCGCGTGCCCCCTCCCCCCCTCCCTAGAAAAAACCTCCGCCTCCTGTATGACACATCTCTGATTCAAATCCCCATAAAACTCTAAAGCTCTATGCCTGAAAAGGCAAGTGCTGAGTACAATGGGAACCAACCCAAAAGGAGAAGTCATTTACACTTCAGAGATGATGTGATAATTAATTGTGAGGATGTAAAAGTACTAAAAGTAGGATACCAGACACAATTCAACCAAGTTGATAAAATATGATGGAAATCATCGACTTAGGATTCACCAGATTTCAATAAATTATGAAGGTAAATACTGTCTTCAAGCAATAGGCCTTAAAATAGGAGTGTTACAAGAAGCGATCACACACGAACCAATGTACCAAAGAAAATTACGGGCAAAGCCAGGTTAATTTGTCCGCCCGGGCTCAGTACATTTATGCACTGTACTTGTTTGAATGTCTGAGATCTGAAATATGTGATATATCCAATATTGATGGGCTACAAAAATGTACCAATGTTTAGGTTTCACATTGCTACAGTGCCCAAGTGGTGACATTTGCGCCATTAGGATCGGTAAATATTTTAGTGCTTTGTGAGTAGGATAGGGAAAGAGAAAATAGATGAAATAGCTAGTGTTACTAGCGAAAAAAATCAAATGGTTCGCCCAACCTCGGACAGTGATAGCCTCCAAGGTTTCTTGCGTTATTGATGTAGATGGATAGATAGATGCAAGGTGGATAAACGTAAAGACATTATTCTGATTCGGAATGCCGTATGAAGCGGTGGCCCGCATCCAAATCTGTATCTTGTATGGCCTAGCATGGAGCGTGGTGCCCTCGATGCTCCCATATATGTCACAATGGTTGCATTTACCAATCAAGAGTAAAGGCACAAAGAAGAAATGCTTAGTTTTGTCTATCGCCTCAGATGAGATTGCACCTCTAAATAAGGTTTGTGTAAGCACTCCCTTGGTGTTTACTTCGAGTACTAAATTATCTTTGACTGATGAGAAGGGCCTAATGCATAGTTTAATGCAGCATCCTGAAATGAGATAGTTTGCCAGTCAAAAAGTAGGACCATCCAGATTAGACAGGCAGTCCTGTCTGACATTACAGATTCTTACCAAATCTGTAGTCTACGGAATCAGTCTCTTTCCCAATTTGTTGGACCTGCAAGCGATACCACAGATCAGACTTGTGTCAGTGGGATATAACCTCTGAAACAGCCATAGGCGAATTGCATTGCGTTTAAAGGCATGTTACATACAACAAATTACATACTGCATTTATCTGGTTGATGGATTATTTCCCTTGTTCAGTAGTGTACATTTTACAAAATCACGTAGACAAAATTGTTAATCCAAAACATTCACGAAGATTCAAATGAAAGCTCGTAATTGAAAAAAAGAAAGAAACTGGGTCTTTCACTCACAGAGTCTGAATGGTTTGTTGAAAACCGCTTTCACACAAAGAACGAGGTCAGATTTAACATTCTCTGCTATTGGGAAAATCATTACGCCACTTACACTTCATCAAATTGGTGAAATATAGAAGTGTTAGAAAAGGCCCGTGAAAATTTGCAAATGGTTAATACGCCATTCAATTTTATTATTTTTCAATTTAAAAATGAGTGTTAATAAAGATAAGTAAGAATTATGTTTTAGTCTGCGTAGAGTTTGATGAAGCACCCATTGTTCGAGCCATGATTTACGATGTCACTGGTCTGCGGGAGTATCCCGATATGACTTGGAAATATCCTCGCCGAAACTTGTAATGTGGGAGTGCTATTCGTGTGTTGGTAACGGAACATGATGAATTCGGGATATGTGCACTCATGAAAACTGGATTAGTCTCCTTGTGTAAAAATGAGTTTGACATGACCTTATACGACACTTGAATTATTTATACACCCAGTGGAAGTTTGACAACATCGAAGGGTGGACAAATATGTTGGAAAATCATCGAAAATTGCCGGGTATGGAGATTACATCAAATTGGTATGTGTAATTAGTTTCATAACATGTAACCATGCCATTGGGGCATTAAAAGAATGGATAACTGAATTGAAAGGGTTTTCGAGCACGATAAATTTGCTAAATAAGGCCAAAAGTAAAACACGCTTTAAACGCCAATGCCAATTTACTGTCGTCTGTGGTAGAGGAGTAACACTATACACAGATTCGATATGTGTCCTGCAAGGTTTAGACTAAAAATGGGAACCTTAAAGGGGTGGATGTCTTTTGTTTTTTTATGTTTTTTTTTTTTTTTTTTGTTTTTTTTGTTTTTTTTTTTTGTTGTTTTTCTAGCCCGATTTAAGGGCGATATGAAGTTTCATCTTGATAGCTTGCCCTTCACTACCAAAACCCATCCCTAAAGTTTCGCGCCGATATTTCAATCGTTTGCATGCGAGAGACCTAAAAACGTGATTTTGTAAGAATAGAGTTCTGTTAAAATTAATATTGGTCGACCAAAATGGAACGCATTTTCGCGCATAACTTCCAAACCAAGCAACCTTTGGCTCTAAGATTCACAGGCTAAATGAAAATGTACTAGCTTTGATACCCAAAATGTTGACCCACTTCCGCGGGAAATCTGGGGATTCTGGAGATTGAGGCTATTAGCGATCGGGCCATGGTACCTTTAATCTGACACGCCACTTAATGTGTGTGTTTGCTGCATTGTCAACCGTATATATGGCACAATAAACTCTTGATGATTCTTGGTAGGTCCTACCAATCAAGAGTACCAATTTGGAGAAGAACTGTGTACATCAGGAAATATCCTCTGCCCCTTTAATGCAGTGAATGAAGTAGCCAAGTGGGGATTGGGGGAATCCATTCTAAAGAAGAGGGCAGCAGAATTCGCAAACTGGGCATGGACATGTTTGTACATCATCTGTTTGTTAAATTTATATTGCCAACTATCTGGGTCTATTTAATCAGGACAGGGATACATGGAGGCCATGTTCTTATACAATATAAAAATTGGTGTGTGCATTATAGCATCCCTTTAGGACCGCTCAATTTGTCTTTGTTATGATATGTCCCAGGTAATATAGTACCCTGATATGGTATCGGTGATCCAAATAGCTCATCACTGCAATAAATACACATTCACAATAGCTGATATGTTCAGTGACCGGGTTCTATGTGATTAACTCTCTCACCAAATATTGTGTGAACATGAAATATGCCTACAATGGGCTTGGGGAAAAAAGAGCCTACAGCCAGTTCAGTATTAAAACTTCATGAAAGGGATGGTATAGTCTGTCCAGTATCCAATTCTATACTGTGACCAAGTCTGTGTTGATGTATAGGGAGGCTGAAAAAAAAATAGTTTTCAGTTTGTTATCTAGGAAATTTATATTCAGTGGTGTAGGAATTATCCCAAATTCTAACACCTTAATTTACCCATAAGGTCTCAGGGCAAATGTACATGCATTTAGGTAAATATTTGTGGGCCACAACATAGCTGGCAGGCACCACTGTTTGCCATCTTTTCATGAGTGTGGTCTGTATGTGTGGTGCGTGGTCTCTAAAATGTATTATGTATGCAGTGGCTCAGCTTATATCTTTGAAGTATGTGAGCGTGCAGTAGAACTGCAAAATTCTAGTTTAATTAATTCAACGTAAAATTGGAACTTTTAGAGGCATGATCTTCATTTAGGAACAAAATCGAGAAAAGTGTGTTTTTGTCATATTCATCTCCACTGAGTCAAATACTGCTCTAATATTGTTTTAAAGTATAATGAGTGTTTATTATACTGATTTTTAACTAAAGATTGAGAAAAACTTGAAAAAAGGAAAGCTTTTTATGCAAATTGGGTAGGAAGTGGAATCATATACAAGAAGTACTAAAAGACACTATGAGCTAGTAAAATCTATTTCCCTTGGCACAGTTCAGTAGCTTTCATTATCAATGTATTAGAAAATACACCGCTGGTTTTGGGGTATGATTAATATGATACCCAGATCACCCTTATAGGTCAATTCTTGTCAATGTATGTACAAGACAACCCCCTGAAACTGTGTCCTTGGTGGATGAGCATATTGTTAACTCTAGTGAGATCTGAGTTTACAGTGGATGTGACCAGCTGGCCAGCTGGAAATGATTGGCAGGCTTGTAGGATATGATGTGGTTGGTAGCAGATACATAATTTTGTTCTTAAAGCATTCATCCCCAGTTGTATAAGAATGTGTGCAAATGTAATTTCTCAAGTAGGGGCATGACAGGGCTTCATAACAAGGCCCAGATACCAATTGCAGACACTAATTACATCACTGTAGTATTAACAGGTGATGCTCTAACGCTGATACAATAGAGATTGTTTGAAACAGCATGTGTTTAGACACCAAATTATTGACCAGCCACTATGCCTGTATAAGAGATCAATATCGTTCTAAGAGCGTTTGGTTCGTAATGTGCAGACAAAACGAAGTGGGAACAATTACTGTTATTTTTCTGGGACTATTCTGTTAGTTATGATCCAATTTGGGCGTATCTGCGGAGCAATTTACTCAGAATTCTTTGGGCAATTTACGAGCGATTTCAAGTTGAAGCTGTTTCTGGATGAGCCGAGCAGCTGCAATTGGCTCGAGATAACGCAGAGCGGGAAAAATTTTAGGATTTTGCTCTCTGAGGTATGAAGGGTTTTTTTAAAATGGGATAGCATTGAGTTTTAGGGATCTAGTTCATTTCTATGACAGAATTAAGTGCAAGCATTAAAATATGCATATGGAGTATTTCATCTGGACCAATTTCTTACACCCTGGCAAGTCGTGGCAATGCAATGCAGCTTCACATGACAGACAAATCACCATAACAATGTTTTATAAAACAATCCTGATTTATAGAAAATTATTTAAAGACGCTATCCCAGTGATTTATCCGAAGAGTCAAAATATTTGAAATTGCAGGAACGGATGAATAAATGCATAAAAATTGCACGGAATAAGAATGTATAATTCTCATTAATTTCCTTTTGCAAGTGAAGAATTCCCAGAAAAGGAAGAAACGTCAGTCTTCCAAAGTCTCCTCTCCATTCAATAGTGTTTGTAGTAAGTGTCCGTTCGGACAGTAATACCTAAATTACGATTTTGTCTTAAATAGGTTGCTTCTGGTCTTATCATTTGCAGGGGTATGTTAGGGGTCTCCGTCTTGTTAGCCGACATGTAAAAATCTGATGATTTATCAATTGCTGATAGTGCCTTTAATTAAAGAAAGAAAAAAATGAGTAGATCTCTGATGTATACAAGCAAGTCAGAGTGGTGGGAAAATCTGCTGGCTCCTGGGAAAACATACAAGTAAAATGGGAAGGTACAAGGGGAATTTAAGAAACAAGTACAGATTAGGAAGATAATTCAATTTCCCTCTACTGAAAATCAAGGCTGGGTTTTCTACCAAGTTGTTCAGAAATTGCATATCAAAATTGGAAGAAAAGATCGAATTGACAAAATAAAATAGCATGTGCAAACAACAGATAAAGAACTGTGCAAAGTAAAATTGGTTAAAAGGCTCTATCCAATTGTATTTGCAAAAAGTCGTATTGGTGTAAGTGGGTCTATTCCGACTCTATTCTTGTTCTTTATTGCCTCATTTTATTCAATCATTTGATTTCATTGCCCCTCACAGGCATATTCATAAGCATCTAGTGAATTCAGACTCATTATTGACTGGCCCAAGAATTGACCTGTCATCAAAGTAATTACTATTTTTTAGCCATGAAATTAGTCAATTGAATCAATCTATCTTTCAAAATCAAAACACCCACAATTCATGTTCAGATGGAGCGTAATCATCGATGATAACCTAACATCGTATAATAAAATTTAATCCTTACGTCGCCAGCGTCCACACGGGTTCTTATCATAGACCACTTGAAAAGTTAATCAACGATTATATTGCCGACTTGTTGATAAGAACCGGAAGTTTTGCGCGCTACTACCGTTGACCCACTGCAGAGCTCCAACAATACCCCCGCAAACAGAATCATGGCGAATGGTAGGCGTAAACTGGGAACTTCCACCGTGATGAACGTTTCAAATGGGTGTACTCACATCCATATTAACGAAATGTAGTTTCCCGATGAAAGTATGCGTCTGTTTTTGCTCGTATATTTATGTTGCCTTCGAATACTTTTAGTACTCGAAACAACACGGGCACGTCCTTCACAGCTGTTTCGTAACGCAAGCTATAGCCGACATTTATCTCATATACCAGTACTTCTACACCCACAATCAAGAGCGTTATTAAGGTTTTTATATAATGTTATCATTTTTTGTTTGTAAAACGTTTAAAAGTCCTGTTTAATACATAATTGGTGGTAGTCGTGCCGGAAAACATTCGGTAAAATCGCCATTTTGGTGACTACATGACTTGTCAATCCTGTCTGTCCTTATAAATATTCATCATAAACCATGGTTCTCACAAAATGCAACCACTTCATGCGCTTTCTATCGACTTTCATTGCTTTGCCGAGTCATCGATTGGCTAAACAATCAATTAGTTACCTTGATTGTGATTCTTAACTAATTGGGAGCATCGTACGTAACTGCTGTCGTCTTTCTTTTGCCCACGTGCATCATCTCACTTGCACAATGGCAGCCCACATTATTGGCCGAGCCCAGTGAAAATTGGATGAATCAAATAACATTTTTCCAACTTCCTCAAATGGGACCTGTAGCTTGGCTTAGACTCATGAAACTGTCAGGTCACTATAATGTATGTCGGCCTATATATGCTTCGTCATATTTGTACGGTCAGTGCAGCGTTATTATTATAACATTCAATAAAATTTATCTCTTTTAACTGCCAGTCTGAGTGTACATACCATGTATAATCCTCCGCTATGATAAATAAAATGGTGACCGGGATCGCTACCCACCTACGTCATGGCGGGGTCACGCTAAACTTCGAGCTTGTTGATAACCTGTCCGACACGGCCGTAAACATGAACGGCTTATAGACCTCACCGGGGTAGTGCGCTAACGCCGACTAAACCATAAGAATCTTATGGTTTTAAACTCGATGGGTAAACTTAAAGTTTACTAAACCACGAATGCGGTTCCGCACGGGCACTAACTCAATTTAAACTTCGAAAATTAAAACTACGATGTAAACTTTAAGTTTAAGCCCCGTCTGAACACGCCTAATGAAATTGTAAAAAAAAAGCTGTTTGGTGACATAAGCCATGGTCACACAGTCACAAACTCAAAGGTTTGAAACTCCAAGGTGAAAACTTAATACAATTATTTTACTTCACTCCAAATTGTGTCACTGATGACCAAAACTCTTAAATCATCCCCTTGACCATCTTCTCCGCTTCTCATATGGTAGTGGTAGACTGGAAGTCATCATACCGGAAGCCATGACTTTTGTGTGTTATATTCAACGCAGGATCGTTTGTCAACCAAATGCCCTTGTTATCCCTCTGCTTACTAGCCCCCCCCCATCCCCCCAAGCTCTCCACATGACCCGACCTCAAAACCTCGGGAGGTTATCGAGTTTTAGGCTTCACCCCACAGATTTTAGGGTGAATCAACCCCGCTAGACCCTCAATAACTACGGATTTTTAAAATTCTGAATGCTTCCACCACGGTCAAAACCCCGATGGACACTCCGAGTTTGAAACTACCAGTTTCAGCCCCCTTGGTTGACCGGCAAGTGATATATATTAGCCAGTGACTTGTCATTTTTCAAGTTTTTATGTGCACACCACTAATTTTCAGAGTAGATTCCACATTCCTCTAGCACCTTCAGGTATGAAAGTCAGTCCACAGCTAATTCTACAAATCGCAGCCAGGACTAATTAACCTAATTGGGGAGTGAGACAAAAATCTGATCTCCCACTAGTAAGGGCTGCATCATTAAGATTTCAATCATTACTTGGAATTTTAGCTAAGGGGTGGACTGATCTCTTCTGACCAGGTCAAATTGTTGTGCACTGTCTTGTGCAGGGATGGTATTCTGGGATGGTCAGTGCATGGCTTTGTTAGTTGGGCGTAAGGGGTCAAGCTGGCCGATAATTCCGGTATGCGTACCTACCCAAATAGAAAAGGCCAACTCGACCAAATGGTACCACCTAGTTTAACAGAATTTGGGTGGGTAGGTATGATGATCACAGTCGGCCAACTCTACTCTCCTGTCAGGCAAATCACATGCACATTAAATAAAATATCCCTATCAATTATGGTAATGATTTTCACGTGTACATATCATTGAGGAATATCAGGCCAAGTCCTGTTCCTGTACATGGCGAAATAACACTTGCAATACAGCCAATCAGCCAAAACTACTGTGTTTATGAGTATTGCATCTTTGTATGGAGTACTTTTGATATTTAGGCATTCATACAAGTTCCCTGATACACTCACAACTATTTCTATTTTGTGAATGAAAATATACAATTATAATTAATTTTTATTCTTGCTCACGCGATCTGTGGGTCACTCTGATCAGGGAAGTGCGATCGCCGCATTGTTATCTTCATCTTCATTGATTTAGTCAGCAAAATGTCATATTTGATACATCACACTAACTTGGTTCTATGCACACACACAGTCCCCACCACAATGATGTGTAATATACCATGATGTACCGATACGGCAGTGAAATGTTGTAAGGACTCAGGGCCAAGAACTTGGCGAAGAAGGACCACCCATATTTGTCGTTTGCCTGCCACGTACCCTTTGCCATATGCATCACATATTCAGCATTATCACATGTACGTGTATACATAACAAAGGCCTACACGCCTATGCACTGCAAATGAACTTGGTTTCGGGTTGGGTGTGATTGTTTTTTTTACCTCTTAAAAATTATATAACATAGGATAGTTCAACAAATAGTGTTGGAATCAACCTCCCACACTAAATCATACTACCTAGAATCAGGATCAGTACATTTCATAGTGTTTTAAATCATGTTAAACAGTTAAAGACCCATTCACAATGTCAAACAATTTTCACAAACTAAGCAGCCCAGACATTATCGAGAATTTGGGTATGTACGTCATACCGGAATTAGTAGACAGCATTAACTCGTTTGTGTAGTTGCGTTTCTGTGGATACTATATAGGGCTGTTCTCAATATCCCAAATCTCTTTCCAAAATCCCTATAAAAAGGGTTAGAGTTATAAAGATGGATTGTATTTAATAACTGTGTTGTTCCCAACTTTACCAATTTCAGGTAATTTCTGCAATTCCCATAAAGACAATGCCAAAAGCTCAAATTCAACCAAAATTGAAGGTGTCATTATGTTTTGCATTCTGACAAAAATGACTAATAGTGGCTTTAATTCTCAAGTCATGATCTATAAGGTATAACATTTTGTTGATAAAATCTAAGTCTTTATGGCACAAAGCTTTATAACCTGAAATTATTGCTAGTTGCCGTGGTGAAAGAATATATGAGCTTATTTTATCTAAAATACCATGACTATCTGCTGATTGGTAGCTATAGAACTCATGTGATTTCTTGAGCCAATCAGCAACAGAGGATGGTGGTTGGGCTTGGATGAAAATACCATGACTATCTGCTGATTGGTAGCTATAGAACTCATGTGATTTCTTGAGCCAATCAGCAACAAGGATGGTGGTTGGGCTTGGATGAAAATACCATGACTATCTGCTGATTGGTAGCTATAGAACTCATGTGATTTCTTGAGCCAATCAGCAACAAGGATGGTGGTTGGCTTGGATGCTGCATTTCAACCTGGTTATTTGGTATGAATAAGGATTTAATTAGCCAATCATGAAAGTGACGAAATGGTGTATTGAAGGCAGTAGTGCCAGTATAAAAGCTGGCTGTGATTACGCAAAGCTCAATCCAAAGTCTTGATCACATAGTACTCAATTATAATTTGGGGGGGGGGGGGGGGCGCAAACAAGGCGTTGATTGCCAGGCGTTGGTTACTAATCAATGAGTTTTGTGCAATGCAATCTGGTGAAAGGGTCAAATGTAATCACCTGCATGGCTTTCTCCTGACAATTTCGCTATAAAACCACAATCGTAGCAATTAATTGACTAAACAAAGGGCGTTGATTAAAACCTGCATCATTATCAACAAAAGGTATAGTGATCAGGTTGAGGTCATTTCTGCAAAATGGACAAGCAAGACTGACAAAGTTGAGCTATTTAAATTAACTTAATAGGCATTGCTACAGTTTTGCAATTCATTCAAGTACACCATAAAATGATATTTGAAGGTACTTGTTTTCATACAAAATTGAAGTACAACAGACAACTAGTTTTCTGGTTTGATGTGTTTTTCAATGCAGTCACAGCCATGCATCAACAACCTTTCTTGCCCTTGGTTGTTTAACAGGCCTTGCAATGTTTGCTTGCTGAAGAATAGCTGTGACGCAATACCAAAGCGGTAACTGTGTTGCATACATCATGGGCACATTCTCGATTGTGTGAACGTGTGCTTGTACATGGTTGAGGAGGCCCTCTTGTAGCAGTCCTATAGATAAATGAAATCTCCAAATGTTCTTTCATGATTTGAAGGGTAGATAAGCTTTGTAGTGGCAGTGAAAGGGTTTATTGAGTGATTGGTACAGCCGGACAGATTTGTTTTTTGTCAACTTTAGAAAAGTTGTTTTGACAGACCAATTGTCATAAAATACACCACTCCTACATATACACACACTTGCACACAAGCATGCTGACATGCACCTGGATCATGTGTACATGCATTGTTCGCATATACATGCAAACACACCCCTTTTTTGTAAGAGCTATATTTCTGAGGACTTCAAAGGAACCATATGTCCTTGGTCGTAAGCTAACACAGAATAATCCCCATTTTTTATATTTTGAGGACCTTTGTTTCAAAGATTTGTTTGTGGTTTAGTAGGTTCTCAGAAGCATATATTATACAAGTATGCACATGCACACACACACACACACACACACAACAAAAGGAACTGCATTTGAGGACATCAAGGGAACTGCATGTCCTCGGTGGTACAGGCAAACAGTATGTTGTTGGTATTCCGGGACAAATTGTGTTTGTACTATTGACCAAAAGAATTTTTGTGTGTGGCCCTCGGGAGTATATACGAGTGCATACACAGACAGCACACATACATGCATACACCCACATACACATGTGCACACCAGAATAAATATTTAAGAGGGGAAACAGTGCAGATGGTCTAGCAACCTCAAAACCTTTCATCACACTCTGGTAATACAACCTCCTAGCTTTTTTGTTATGCTCACAATTTCACCCTGTTTCAACCTACTGGTTAGTCTGATTGATACACATCCTTCATCAAGTGAAGAAATAATAAGATCTTGCCTCATGTCCACACATCTCATCAATGACTCACTGGATACACTGGCTAGTAGTAATTGCTTCAAGTCTCAAGAAGTCAAGAAAGCTAACAAGAATCAAGTTACCAATTATTTTAGGGGGGCTTTTGGGAAAATTGAGTAGATGAAGCTATGAAATGAGAGTCTATGACATATTTATCTTGTGGAGTGGTAATAGATAGCAATGATGGTAATCACTATGAGTTACATTATGCTCATCCACCAAGGACACAGTTCAGTGAGTTGTACATACGTTGACATGAACTGACATAGACCCCGTACACACTGCAAAATTGCTTATTTTGACGAAGATTAGTTAATCTTGATTAGTTAATAAAGCGTGTGTACACACTACACTTAATTAAGATACAATTGCATCCACACTACCAGAAAACTAACAAAGATTGAAACAAGTGTGCCTACTGGAAATATGGCCTTGGTATGTAAACCAACACACATCACCTCTTAATTCAACGAAGTGTGCGTACACACTAGTAAATCTCTTAATCGAAATAACCATTCCCTTAATTGAAAGAAGCTGATTTGCTTCGTTGAATTAAGCAAAATTAATCTTCATTGAACTAAGGGAAGAGCGTACACACTATACTTGTCAAATTTTGAATCTTCGTTAACGCTTAGTTGAATTAAGAGATTTTTATAGTGTGTACGGGGTCTTTGTGTGATCTGGGTATGATATATCATACCCAAAAACCAGTGGGTGTATTTTCTAAATACATTGGTGAATGAAAGCTACTGAACTGTGCCAAGGAATTGAGATTTTACTAGCTCATAGTGAATATGTGTAATAATAAAACAAATGACACTCATACCTTGCTATGAGGAGGGTCTTTCATCAGCATCAAATATAATAAAATTCTTGTTAATCTGTAATGAGCACTAATCAACAAAGTTGTTGTGACTAACATTGATAACCTCATCTATATGGCATAGTTCTGTGACATGAAGATACAGAGATGAAGATGGAATATGGGCTTGTTAGTTTTGGGTATGATTTTGGCAGTTGTTTGGATGAGTTTTTGAATCAAGACAAATGGGTAATTGACCTGCCTGTCAAGTTGTGAGGGAAAGGACAATGAGATTTTTTAGCTTGAGATGAGAGTTGAGTAACGGGATAGAGGAATGGGGAAGCGAATAGCTTGGTCAAGAAATCATCATGAGGGTCATAGTGGATATGTGGTGTTGTATGTACCATGGGGATACATATAATGTGGTTTGCAATTTAGGTGCACATGCATTGAATTTATGTGCACAGCATGTGCCTGCACACACAGGCATGTGAGAGTAATATTGTGTGAGTGTGTGTGGAGGTTTGGATATTTTGAGAGTTGCGAGTCGCGAGTTGCGAGCTACGAGTTGCGAGTTGCGGGTGAGATGTTGCGAGTAACGAGGTGCGAGCGAGTGCCGAGTTGCGAGTTCAGGAATGCGAGTTGCGAGTTGGGAGTTAAAACGTGCGAGTGCGAGTTGAATTGCGAGTGATTTGCGAGTTGTGGTTGAGAGTTCATGAAGGCGAGTTGCGAGAGTTGGATGTGCGAGTTGAAATTTGCGAGTTGTTACATGCGAGTTGCGAGTTCCTAGTGTATTTGCGAGTGCTTCTTCACTCATTTTAAGCCGATTAAAGGTTCCATCCCTAATTTCACATTATGATTTTCAATACAGCATTACATACAAGTTTAAATTGATCAGATATTCAGTTTCCATCATTGTGTTGCAATAATTAACCTTATGACTATTGTGTGACTAACTAAACATAAAGCGCTCTAGTTTATGTTATATCACACTTTATGCAGGTGCACTGAGAGATTTACACTTCGCTAAAATGATTGTAATCAAGTCTTTGATCATAGCCCCATCTGAAAGAGGAGCTAAAAGTTTTCTACAAACTTTGTGAATGTGAAATTTCTTAATTTAGTATTTGATTCCAATACATTGAAAAAAAATTTAAAGGCCATTTTTTCACATCTGTTTCACCTTTAGTGCACTTCTGTAGCCAAATAACTAGTAAAGAAGGTCTACAAGTGTCAAATTCTATAAATGCAATATTATGAACATGACGAAGAGCTGGCTGAACAAAGGAGGATAGCTATTCTTTTTCTATCAGACCCAAAAGCACAAATGAGGTTGGTTTAGTTGATTTAGTAACCTCATGACCCACAAATGCAAAGTTGTCATTTTGGTAGACCGGTTATAGAGGCGCTAGTGTGTGGTGTGAGAGTGGACTGTTTAACTAATCCACGCAATGTGTTTGGGTCTAACACACAACCACAAAAACCTGCAAGTGCATGCTCATTAGTCCACAAAAAAATCCAGGCAATAAACAGGAGTTGAGGTGTGGATCGAGACCGGGATCGAGACAAGTTAAGGGACAAGATCAGAAAAATAACAAAAATAACATACCCTGACACCATGTAGTCGTAACTTGACTGTGTAAAGATCAAACTTTCCTTCAAAATAATCTAATGGGGGTAGGGGGGAGATTGTAGTTTTCTCAAAAGTTATTTATCCTGATATTTATTTTACTCATTTATACATTGCCAAATCAGTCCCTGTACATCTACCAAATTATAGTAGAGAAACTGAAACCAATTGGTGAAATATTTCGGAACACCTATTTGGGAAAATTGTTTGGGTGTTTCATTCATCAATATCAGCCATTTCACACAATTTCAACAATATCCTGGTGTGTGTCATGGGACTCGTCAATACTGATCTCATAACCAACCCTAAAAATTTTGAGGCTGAAATAATAGGAATTTATTTTTCTGACACCAAATTTTAAGAGAATGGAATGTGCTGAGAGCGCCAGGTGAAAAAGTGTCTTGCCCCCAAAAGCTCTCATAGTTTATTGATTTTGAGTTTCAAAATGGTGTCAAAAGGGGCATAATAGAGACACATACATAATGGAACTTAGGGAAGTTGCATTGGATTGGATTGGTTCAAGATGGAATGGAGGTTGTTAATGTCTTGTTCATTGTCACAGTTAGCTGAATAATTTTAAAGGGACTGTACATAACAATTCTTATTCTTGCCATGATAAAGACATATATACTTTGTTCGGTCTCGAGTTTGGGGGTGACGTCATGACGACCGACTGTGCATTGCGTTCTGCGTTTGTGTGATTGCGCCACCATGTTCGCGTGCGAAAATGCGCCAATTCCAAGGGGGGGGGGTCGACGCGGGTGTTTATCGGGTGCAAAATTAAACACGCCACAGTGACGTCACCCCCAACTTGAGATCGAACAAGCAGTATAATAGGCTACATGCCCAGCAGGTCTCAGATCAAACATAGGAAAATGCCGCTGTATCCAGGTTCAGGGTTATGATTCTGAAAGTTGAGGAAAAGGAGGAAGCTTATTTTAGGCATCCAACAGTTATTCCTTTAATTGTTGATTAATAGGGATAGAGTTAAGTTAGTAGGTTGATTTTTTGAAAATTGAGTGCGCCCTCATCGAAATCTCTGAGTCAGCCCTTAAGGCAGCCGACACAGAACGGCTCATTTCAGCTCTACACGTATTAAGTGTAAAAAAAATAACATTCTTTTAGTTCATGCAAGTCAAAGTATTAGAGGTCACTTGCGTAGGGGCACTAGTGACAACTACACATTTTTTAAATATTGTGTAAGCAGGATATAGCTTACCAGACCGCATAAACCACAACTGTGCAAAAATCACCCATTTGAAAATGGCGGCACTCTTAAAAAAAAATTAAAGTTAGGATTGGGAGTTCACATATTACTGGGCAGGTTAGGGTTAATCAGGGATATACCTGGTGACCAAAGGAGTAAAAAAGATGGCAAGATTTGATGTTGTAAAATATCACAAATCTCAGTACCTTTTGACCACAGGCTTGTTTGTCAAATAGTGAACTACAAAGTTTTGCATGACTATGAAAGAGACAGATACACTTAAAAGTAGGCATAAGTACATTTTACCCTTCACACTACATTGTATCATGTGCCTTATCTTGTTATAGAGAATAAACACATGATGCAGACTGGCAAAGAGTTAATTATGCAGTTATACTAAATGAAAAAGGCAAACAATGTAACAAATGAATATTAATACAATTTATCAAAACAAAATGAACAAAACAGCTGGGCGGGGGATACAGTTCCTTGGTATTATTGTTAAACTAAATCTTCAACTCTAAATGTAAACGAGTGAAATGTTCACTCCAAAAGAGTGAAACTCTTGTAAACCATCAAAAGTGAGTGGTTTGTACTTAAAATGAACAAATTTTTACTCAAAAAGAATGAAAATCACTCAAAAAGGGTGGAGTTCCAATCTTTGAGGAGGTTAATATGAAGGACAACACCTTTGAGAAGTAAAACAAAGATACATGAAAATGAGTGGAAATCTGCTCTTTTTGCGTGATTTTTACTCTTTTTGAGTGCGAAAAAAAATTCACACTTTTTAAGTACAAATACTCATATTGGGGGATATTTACAAGAGTTTCACTCTTTTTGGGAGTTAAATTTCACTGTGAAATTTGAGAGTGTAAAAAAAAATAGAATAAAGCCTCTTTACATTATGTGCCAACTCGCAAATAAGAGGAACTCGCAACTCGCATATTCCAATCGCAAATCCAACTCGCGCATGAAATCGCAACTCGCAACTCCATTCAGGAACTCGCAACTCGCAATCGTACTCGCAACTGGCAACTCGCACTCGCAACTCGCACTCTCACTCGTTAAATCGCAACTCGCGCTCGCAACTAGCAAATACCTTCACCCGTTGTGTGGTGACCTGTGCGTGTGTGATTGGTTCATGCCGTCTTTCTCTTACATGTCCTCTGATTATTTGTTTTTGAGTTGTGTGTGTATGCCATGTAGCCACACTGTTCTTATTTTTTTGGTTAAAAAGATTTGTGCAAGCGGGGGGGGGGGGGGGGGGTGTTGGGAAAATTTTTTAGTTTTTTTGTTTTTTTAATTTTATCATATTTTATGTTTAGCTTATTTTTTTTAAATTGAATCCTGTGTTTTTGATATGAACGTCTGCAGTATATGAGGGATTTGTTTTAAGTCGGCCCACTTTGGAATCAAAATTTACAATAGAATTTGAACAGTTCTGTTATTGTTGCGTTTTTTAATCTGTTCTCTAATAATGTAACAGGTTCTGCTTTCTCTAATTCACTATCCTTTAAATGTACACAGTCAAATCTCCTTTGCTATGAAGAAGCTAAAGAGTACCTCCCTGTATGGGCACCCCAGAGAGCAGAGCGTTGACTGGGAAATGAAAAAAGCCTTGAAAACATGCTAAATCAGCCCATTTTTGCCTGATTCCCCCAGGAAATTTTTCACTTCTCAATCAACCAGGAAAATCTGCCTTCAAACCACCCTCCACTGGAACATCTGCCTCAAAAACCGGTAAAGGCCCCCTCGACAAGTGACCCCTCATTACAAACCCCTTTGCTGTAGGTCCTGCATTCTGATATTGGCTCAAGAGGGATGGGTACCCTTAGAGTAGAACTTAGAGTATACATGGAGTACTGACTGAAGCTCTGTGTTACACCATGATAGAATCCGGCTGGTTTATATAAATATTTTAAAAGAGATCGTAAAACAAGGCTTTTGTATGTCATTCCCATCTGTTTCCCAATTGATACAATTAAGAGAAATGGAGTCTGATACTGCATAGTAATTGGGACTTGAGTGTCAACATCAGTTGTTGACACTTTCGAACTGCTACATTTGATTCACACTCCATTCAAAAGTCCCTTTTTCAAGCTCCTGAAAGTCGCATAATATTTGCATACCTTAAGCACAAGACCAGTGGGTTAAGGGCAAGGGTCCCTGCGGTGAGAAGCAAAGCAACCATCTATTTTTTACTGTCTATTTTATGGATATGAATCACTTCCATTCATATAATTGCTCGCCATTATATGAATCGCTCTCTTACCAGTTAAGCATAGCTGAGCATCTTAGTTCCACTTTTGTACAATTTTCTTTGATGCCTTATTTATGGTATTCGTTAAAAAAAGTCATTCTGGGTTCACTAGTGACTTTTATTGCCTTGCCCCGCGCGGGAGCGCGGGGCTATAGATGTGGAATAACTTGAACAGGCTGGAGTTTTTGCTGTATTGAAGCCTTAAGAGCCTTGGTCATAACACCTTTTCATGACATTGAAAATGATGGATCAGTGGCTACAATTACGTAATGGTTGTGATGAACATGGCATAAATATTACTGCAAACACAAGTAAGTTTTTTTTGTAAGTAAATGATGATACAGTGTTAGATAGATTGTAATTTTCAGTGTTTTTATCCAAAATTTATATTGGATCTGTACAAGGTTCTCTTCCACGTGTTTAAGTGGAGTCAAATAATCCGGCCTAGTTGGGTGAAGTGCCAGCAGTGCCTGGTTATATCAGTGCATATTCAGAAATATTGACAATTTCGTACCAGCTGACATCAGTTACGATGGTTGAGGCGACTATTTAGGTACTACGGTAAACTTGAACAGAGTATAGTGAATACCATCAGTTTTCAATAAAAAGTCACATACAAGCAATTTTTTGCTTGTAAAATGTTATGTTCTCTCTCAATTCTTAGGCGTATTTTTGGATGTTTTTAAATTCTAATGCTGTTCGGCCATTGCGCGGTCTACATTGGTGCCCAGCAACCAAAATGTTTCTTGTTCCTGGTAGAAAGTTCTGCTAAATTCATCAGGGTCCGTCAACATGCCATACCCTAGATAATCTGGAACACACCTTCAGTGAAGAAATACCAAAAGAACAGTTTGTTTGAGATAACATAAAACCTTGAAGTCACCGTTTCCAAGGCAGTTGCTGTTCAGGGAATTTTGTCTGCAGTAGGACTATACATAGTGCCATTTGGCTTTTAATAATTGGGCATTTCGAATACAATGAAGATCACTTACTATGCTATTTCCAGCTGGGTGTGACCTAATCGCCATGTTCACATTGTCACAAAACTCCAAGGTTTGAAACTCCCAGAAGGTGAAAAGTAATCCAATTATTTTCCTTTACTCCAAATTAGTTCCACACGATGGGCTGAAACTCTGAAATCAATCACCCCCCTGACCATTCTCCATTTCTCATATCGGAGTGTATACCGGAAGTCACCGCCAAGACCGGAACCCGTGCACTTTCGCGCGTGATATTCAAACACAGGAATTTGTCGATTACCTTGCGAGGTCACCTCCGCTCACTACCCTGCAGCTGTCACACAGCACGGACACTCAAAACACTCGAGTGTTATTGGGTTTGATTTTCACCCCCTCTTTTTTATGGGGAAAAACCCACCTAAGAACCCTCGTAAAAACACTCTGGAGTTTAATAAACCTCCGAATGCGTCCACGGCAAAAACCCTGATCGACACTCCAGAGTTGTGAAACTCCGGAGTTTCAGCCTCCTTGTGGACACTTTAGTTACTAAAATAGCTATGATTTTAACATTCCCTGTTAAGTAATTTACGTTGCCTTGACCAAGGCGCATTCAAATAGACCAAGTTATGGCCATTTCTTCAGTTGAAGACAAAAAAGGAGAATTTCTGCACTCTTTGGCCTAAACTTTTGATGTTTAAAGCCACTATTTACATGATCTAAGGTGTTATTGGGTATAAGGTCGGCTTGTAATGGTGAAGCCAGTCTGAATGGGTTAAATGTCGATAGCTTGTATGAAATATTTGGGTATTTTTGTAATGTAAATAAAAAATTACAGTTTCAATTGTGAAGATTGCACAATATTTAGCTAGAGCCTTTTGGTATCTTATCGGTGTTCAAATGTCTATGCTGGACCTTGCAAAGTCCTATATCAGTTGGTACAAAACTGAGGTGTATATCCATGCCAGCAAGGACTATTACTGACATGGGGGGGGAGAGGGAAGAAGAATCCATCCTGGTCTGATACTAGTGTACATACAGCCATACATATACACATGTAACAGTCAGATTTGAAAAGAATAGGGTATTACCATTGGTGTACCGATTCTGCCGGATGAAAGGACCCTAATGGAAATCTTCCGTAGAGGCTTTCTTGGCTGTCCAAGAACATGTTAAAATCAAACCAAATTAAAGACATCCATGTACATAAACTGCTCTTGATGGCGCGTCCCAAACTATTATGACATCTCAGACCAGCAGATAAAAATGGCAATATATATGACAAGACTTAATTTCGCCTATTTGGACCCCCATTGGACCTCTTATATGGCTTGCTGGTTCAGGACGAGATGCAAACTCGGGAAGAACAGAGCGCATTTAAATGAAGAGAGTACCTGTTTGTGTAAAGAAAACCGGTGGCACTGAGGGGTAAAAACAGGCCAGGGGAGGGCTATGACAGCCCCTTTTAGCCAGCAAACAGATGCCCCGCAGTATGGCACTATAAAGGTTGGGACTGGAGACATGCCCAGCGCTATAATGCATATGTGCAGATTGATTTTTTCCTTTTCCACTCTTATTAAATTAAATTATTTGTAAATTAGGGTGCAAACTCAGCGCCAAAGTGTAACAAGTGGGGTATCAAGGAGGGCCTAGACATTATTGATCTATGTAGCCTGTAAAACATTTAGCAGGTAATTAAGGATAGGAATGCCTATCATTGCTCAGCAGGTGTGTACGTGAGAGGGGTTTCTTGTGTACCATTGTGAGGATGTTTCTGAACTCAATGTGAATTGTAAATTGTAACCAAATTTGGTGTTCGGGCGTTGATGTTATTTCAACAGCCATTAAAAAATAAACGATGAAAGAAAATGTTTGAAAGGATTGTACAGTATGTAGGCAGAGCCCAAGTATATTTTTCAAAGTATGAAAAATGGAGGAAAAACATGTTTTGCCACTGTATATCCATGAAGATTTTTTTTTAAAAAAGGCTTCTACCAAGATGACAAGTGCAAAAATAAAACACCATGCAAACCCATCTATTGTATGCTGAATTTGTTAGACAGAATGAACACAAGTGCGCGTGGACTGTGTGAAGCCAGGAGGAACATTGCACCTCGTTGCAATGCGCAAATTTTGGTAAAACTATGCAACGATCTCCCCATAGCTTGTTGCGTTTACATGAGGTGTGAGTATATCATGTACAGGTATTTGAATCTCACTGTAGTATTTTAATTTGGAATTGTAAGTGATAACAGGTAATTGCATTTGTTTGAAATACACAGGTTTCCTTGGAGTTGGCTCAAAATTTCATTGTTAAAGTGAGTTTTTTTTAGGATTTGAGTTCTCGCAATTACACGGATTGCTTGTAGAACACCTTACCTTGAGCAAATCAAAAGTTTATTGGAGAAACAAGTACAAAAGAACCCCGCAAACCTTGTTTTGAACTTGCCTGTTATCGTACTCGTCCTATAGAAAACCATGTTTGATCTTTCTGTCGTGCACGACAGAAAATACTTAATCATCTTATTACATAAAGACGGCATATTTGGATTTCACTGAAGGTGAGATCTAATACATGGAAAGCATTTAAAAATGCAAAAACCCGGGTTTCGAAAAAAAACTTGGGGGCGCTCTTTTCTGGAAATGTCATCATGTCTCTTAAATTGATGTATGTAGAGAATATTCAAATTCAATTACGAAGGAACCCATGACTAAAATCACTACCACTTATTGGAAAGCAGTTTATAGGTTTGCATTGTGTTAAAAATTCCAGGAGAAAATTTTATAGTTTAAAAACCTGTTTCTTGACTGCTAACCTGATGTTCGTGATAACACCACCTCATTCATAACGACTTTCTCTTTTGTTAGAATTTGAAAGTACATGTCGGCAAATCACACACCATTTGGATGTGCGGCTGTTTCTACAGGACAGTTAAAGATATTGATCGGACAGTGAAAGGGGATTAACACCTTGCTATATTAACAGTCATGGGGGGAAAATATCAATAAAACTAATTATTATAGCAAATCTGTAATGCCCCACAGTCATTTAAAACATCATATTGTTTTCTATAAGTGAAGTGAATATTATGTGGGTTGATTTCAGTATTTTTTGACTTTTTCTATGTTGTGTTCATAATTAAGTGGCACTGGCACATTGTTCACAAATATAGGAAATTTCTTCAAGTTGTCTCAATTGATAGTGTAGGCCATGGAAGAATAGAAATACATTTTACACATAAAAAATAACATGCTCAAAAACATCGGGACGTTAATTAGAAGTTAAAGACATCCATGTAATTTGTAGGGCTAACTGTTAAGTTTTCCATAACTGTAACCAACAAAAGGTGTATTATTACATGAATATCCTCGACTCGTGCTCATTGATATTAAAAACCACAAAGTTCACCGGACGGTCAAACAGGGGAATGACAGGGGAAACATGCATACGGCGTGCGTTTGCGTATGTTTAAATGCCATTTCCGTAGTCTGCTGAATTAATGTCGCGGAGGACATTAATTAAAAAATCGTCTGTTTACCCATAAGGCTGCTGATTTTGGTCTTAATCATTTAAGGTGAGGGCTAATGTATATAAAAAGCTTTACAACATGCAAAATACGATTTTTAAAATGTTGAGGCCGCATTATTTTCAAAGTTGCCAGTGTCTCTTTAAGTGATAGATTATGTTTATCATTAAATATTCCCAAATCGTGTTACTGATCTTCTCAGAGCAACTTTGCTTTCCCTATTAAAGGGATATTTTCCCTTTTGGTCGTCGAAACTTGAAACTATGGATCCCAAAAACCGGTTTATGTCCCCACTACTACCTGTATACGTTATACTTTGTATGGCTTTTCAGCCATTGTCAACTCAACTGAGATGATCTTCAAAACCAAACCACTAAAAATTCAGATTCTGATATTACTTTTCTTTAGCGAGCAAAAGTTTGAACAGAGAGTATAGTAAAGCATTGGGGTGTATTTTACACAGTTCAGACTTACTGGCAGAATATTAAACCATGCATGTAAGATTAGGATGTAAACATTTAAAACAAATGGTTAGAAAGCTATACAAATCTCACATTTTTCTAGGTAAGCTAGGAGTCGGCAGTGTAGTTTTATTGAGGCAAACTGACCATTTGTTCTTGTCATGTGAATCTGCATGAGGAAAGGTCAGGTGCCGAATTCTGCGCATATTGCAACATGGCAAATGCAGGTCGATCGTCCCTTGTTGATAAAGAATAATGTCGTATATTATATAGCGCCTTTCCAACATGTGATCAAAGCGCTTTACAATTATTTCACTGCCACTAGTGGGCTTCACTTGTTTCACGTAGGTGGTTGCCGGTTGAGCGCACAAATCTATACTCTTAAGATTGTGATGTTTCCTAACAACTCCCCTTTTATGGGTGGGTAGAGAAAGACAAGCAAGGTAAAGTGCTTTACAAAGTGCAAAACATGTTGGCCCTTAGGACTCGAACCCATACATTCGATCATGAGTCGACTATTCTATCCAATGGACTACACATACAATAATACAGTATTATGTATTATTATGCATCTGTGGTGCCAATAACACAGGCTTTTGCACGTACGCCCCAACACTGCCCCCACATACGCAAAAATATTGGGCATTCGGTCAAGGAAACTCGTCAAGCAAACAATGTGTTTTTATAGTTTTGAAGCAATTCAAACTATTTTGTCAAGTCAGCTTCTTCTGCCTAATAAAATAATATTGATGGCTTTTGCGGCTGTAACAGAACAATATCGCCCTCGCCAAGTAAATATCAGGCGGTTCGACTCGCCCGATATTTGATCTAGGCTCGGCGATTATTTTCTGTTATAAACCTAAGCCATCCATTATTCCTTATATAAGTATGAGGGCAAGCTCTGCATTTTATGTGGTTGACATCAAAAAATTCGATGCATTTTGACAGTGTTTCCCAAATGTTGGTTGGCAAACACTTTATTTTGCCATGGTGATGCAATCAATGTGGGGCTAACAAGACATATTGTTTGGGTTACACCAATGATTATCATTTATAGAATGGTATCGGTCAAAATTAAGTTTAGAAAGCCGACAATTGGCTCATAATTTATAGGTATTAAATTCTATATAAACAGGTTCCTGGGCATGTACTCCAGTTTGTTAGTGCCTCTGAGGGGTCTGGAAGTCAGGACTATGTACCGCATTTTTGTAAAAAAGGGACCCATAGCTATACAAAGATGCAGTTTTGGTCCAAATGAAAAGATTTGTAATTTTTTCCCCAAATTGACCTTTTTAGCAAATTGGAAAATTTGACTTCAGATTGAGGAAATGACAAATTAGTTCATTTGAACTTGTCTTCAAAAAGAAACATTTTATGGGATATCTATGGAAAATGAACAAAGAAGGGGAAAGGGTGTAATCACAAAATGTGGCCTTACAAAGCTTAAAAAAAAAATCAGTTTTGCATGACATAAAATTAAAATCTTGCTTTTATAAAACACAGGAAAGTTCTAGTTCATTGTGTGGCTGACGCACCATATAACCATTGCCAAAAGATCTTTTTAAAAGACTTAATTTCTTGCAAAAACAAAATACCATGAGATAAAAATGATTGAAATCGGATTCTACCAGTGCTGAACAAGCTGTGCCAAGGATTTGAAAGCAGATAGGTCTACACCTACATATGTCAACTATTGAAAGATGTCGCCATCATACGTGTGCACTGTTGTGCCCCAGTACAATGTCATAACTGGATAAACATCGTCTTGGAGGTTGTTTTATTTAGATGGCCGCTACTGCCAGAACTATGGTCCTGGCAATCCCATAATCCCTGGTTGATTTGATGATGTCATCCTAACATCGTCGTGTTCAATTGGTTTACGCCCCCTTGGGATAGAGAGGATGAGAAGGAGTTTGGGTTGTAAGGTTATTGGTAGAGGACAAAGACATCGAGGGTGTAGGGCAAGAATGCTCCATCTGCAATAGCTGTCAGGTGTTAGATTTGGCAGGTATAACACTTAATAAGAACACAACTGACAAATGGCAGCTATTGCATATGGGGCATTCTTACAGTAAACCCTGGACATTTGAAAGCAATTTGGGAGGTTTTACTTTGATATACGTGCTGTAGGGTGTGGTAATTTTATGGCAAATGATATGCATTTCATTATTTGTTTTGACCTTTATATTCAATCTTTTTTTCAAGGAAAGCAAGTAATATTGTAGTAAACTGCCAAACAACATTAAACTCTGCTATAGTATGCATGGTCATCACTGTTGCTAAATACAGAGCTGTTCCACTGATATGTGGCATGAGAGTAGAATTAAGGGGTTTGATCAGTTGGTTTGAAGTGAATCTTTGTTAAACAGTAAAATTGCATTCATCTCAACTGTCAAACATAATTGTGAGCAAGTTTATGTTCCTTATGTTCAATAAAAATTACTAAAATTTATAAAATGTATACTGATATAGGATTTGGTTTACTTAAGAATTTGATAGGAAAGAAGCTGATCATCACAATACTAATTTTAGCCAAAAGATGCATTTTGCAAACTGCAACACACAACAGTCCGCTATTTGTCCATTTGTGGTCAGTATTGAGGGGGTTTAAATGTGTGCACTCGCATACATGCACACACATTCACACACATGTGCAAGTACATACAATACACACCCTGACAAGCTTGGCTGCCCCCTATTCTATCCAGCATGCCTTGTTTGTGTTACATAAACACAGCATGCCCTATATCTACATTGGTATGGCCTCCTCTGTTATACTATCCCACATCTGCTTATATTGATGATTCTCTTCATTTCATCCAAAAAGAGGACAACAGTGTCTGAGTCATCTCCTAGATGAGGAAGTCAACCCTGGAAGATGAACCCTAGTGGGGATTGTGAGATTGAAATAAGTGGGCATCCTCCTCACAAATTGACTTGGATGATGTCGATGTTTGGATAATTTTAACTAACGCTCATCTAGCCGGCTAAAATTGTAATGTTGAATGGTTTTGACAAATGGGCGATGCTCCTCCTCGACCACGTTATTGGTGGGAAACATGAGGGATAATTGTTTACACAGACAGACTTGAAAATTGGTAATCATATTTGAAAATTTTTTGTGATGACAAGAGTGTTGTACTAGTTATTCATGCATATTTGGTAATGACTCAACTCGTCGGGAGTTCTTGTGGAGTGAGAAGAAAAAAATGAGGTGAGAGTTGGAGACCTCTTCTCATCTCTTCTCTTCTCGTCTTTAAATCAGTATTCGATGTGTTTGATGTTGATGTTATAATACCTCTCTGTCGCCATCTCCTGCATACCCGTATTTGTGGTCTTAACCCATGCTAATGTGGAATTTGAATTAGGAATGTGTTTTGAGGCCAGGAAGTGTTTTGATCGGGAAACCTGATAAAGATGTAATTTTCCTCACATTTTGCTCGAGAGGAGGATGAACGATTTGACAAGTGAAGTTGACCCCACTTTTTATTTGCAGCATAGAATGTTTCTCATCATGAAGACTGGTGTACCAAAGAGCTGCTTACTTTCTCAAAGACCTGTGACATATATCTGTGATTGGAATACCTGTTCACTGGCCATGCAGGTATAAATCTTAGAGAAAATTGGCAAGGATTTTAATAACCCCCTTGGGCACTTAATCGCTGGCTTTAAATTGGTCTTCATAGGGTTGTATGTTGCAATTGGCCAATCAGAGACTTGAAAGAAAAAACGTAGATATTTTGATTGGGTACCTCATGTGCTATATATATCCCTTTCTTACAGTTCTCTGATTGGCTCATAAGATGGGTAGACTTGTGGGGTTAAAGCATTGCAGTTGGCATGAAATGCATGCCAAAGATAGCAAGATTCCCTGACTCTAATAAGCCCCTTTTGTTTCTAAGCCTATCCTGAGGGAGGAGTGAATAAGAGGAAGAGAAATTTGGAAATTTGGGTTGGTGTTGAACCAGGGGGCCCCCCCCCCTTCGGGCCCCAGTCCTCATTATCGGGGACCTCACATCAGTGGCGGAGCCGGGGGGGGGGGGGGGGGGGTGGGGGGGGGGGGGGGGGGGGAAAATCGCCCCCCTTTGGGTAATTTGCCCCCCCTCTTTGCGCCCCCCTGAAAATTAGTGAGTTACATAGGCCTTAACTATACTAACACATTTTAATAATATGCTTGCCCCCCTGAAAATATATGTGTCCCCCCTGTAAAAAAAAAAGCTGGCTATGCCACTGCATCACAATATTGCAGGTTGCTGGCCCGTCCATGCTTTGTGCCCATAGTCTTTGGTGCATGATGCAATCATTACATCTGGGACTTAGTCATTTTCCTCCTCAGTTCATTGGCGTTTGTTGGTGTTTGTTACCGTTTCGGGTTTTAAAAGTGGATGAACTTTTCAACTCACTTATACTTACTGATCGGTAATGCTTAAAAATATCACTGGATGGTATATCGGATTAACGATTTTTGGGTATAATGCGTAATTATCGCAATATGGGAAAAGGCCATGATAACATCCCATAACCTGGATGCATCATAAGAAACATGAACAACTTGTCTTAATGTAGTAGATTAACTTATACTTGTTTCGATTCTGGTTAAAAAAATTAAAAAAAGAAAGTGGAAACGAAATCACAAAATTTTGTACATAATTACAATAATAGCTTCAGTAAGTACATTTGGCATATTGGGTTGAAGCAACGGAACATGCTAGTAACAACAGCTTTAAATCATCACAGTATCGGTATTACTTCTGCACAATCCATAATTGAAGTGCCAAATAGTCGCTCCCCCTAACTGATTCAGTATTCAACAGTCTTCATTTGCAGCCATTTTGGGATAAGACAGCTGCCCATGTGTCCCGAGTGTGCTGATTTATGTGACAGAGACCAGGCAGAGTAAGAAATCATAATTTTTGGTTTCAACATCATTATACCCACACATTCCTTGTTATTTCAACTTTTTATGGGCACTTTCAGTGCATACTTTAGATCCATTTTGAAAGAATTATATGTGAGATAGTTTAATACGATCTGAAGCAAACCGTTGGCCCAAGTATTATATGTGTGCCAATTCTTCGTGGCCAAATTTTTCTCTCTCTAGAAGGAATTAGCAATTTTTAATTGTCTTTCCATTAACTTACAGAAATAATTACAACAGTGTTCTATGGGGTCAGCGTCATACATGCTACTTTGCTCATACCGAGAAACACAACATCAAAATCAACTGAAAATTTTTGAAAAAACGCTTTTCTGCTGAGAAGGTCAGTGGGAATCATAAAGCAAATGTGCTATGACATGAAATAACTTTTATAGCCATCATGAATATAATTCAATGTTCTTGATTGGTAAAAGTGCGTCACATGAACCACAAATAGTTGAACTACTTTGCCGAGAACGAGAGCGAAAGAGAATCACCAGGGAAATCGACCGCCTATTTTTCCCTAGGGACATAGGCGCCTATTTCCCTCCTACCGCGATACCCAGTGTTATCAGTTCCTTTATCGGTTCTTTCCCTGTGGTCAATACGACTATCTACGACTGTTGACGTTACATAGAGTGCACAGACTCGTTCTTGTATTTCTTAACGTATGTGTACTTGCGTATTAGTTATTGCTCTATAAGGAACTTTGACTCATTGTTGAAGCTTTCTCGAACCCGTAGCAACCAACATGGCTGTGCCCATTTCAATAACACCGTGTGAATCCTTCTGCACGGATATTGAGAATTCAAAAAAAAAAAAATTATTTATGTTTTTTAATTTCTTTATTTGTTCTTTTCCATAATAAAGTACTTTTCTCGTGATTTTTATTTTAATGCCATGGAATGGAAAACGCTGATATGATCTCAACGCTGCATCACATGATCACTGCATGACTGTGCACGGAAGAAACAGAAGGTGAGCAATACTCGATATGCAGTAATTCAGAGTAAGTTCGGTACAGACTTCAGCGTCATTATTTACCGGAAAAGGTGTTGATATCGTAAGTGGGGCGGACTTTCCGCTGCCTAAAAGGCCAGTCCATGCTCAAGCGCTGCCTGAGCCTAGACCTAGCCCTAGCTAGCCTAGCCTAGCCCTACTTTCCAGGCCTATTTTTGTTAATAGGCCGCAGGCTCAGTTTCACTTTTAACCAATCAATGAACAACAATATATTCATGAAGATATAAAACAAATATTTAATAATCTTATTCGATCTTTACCCCACGCCCTCCGTTCACCTCGGGGCCAATAGATTCCACCAGATCTCTCATTGATCATTAATATTTGTATAAAATGCCTCAATTTGATCAAGGTTAAGTTTTTAGTGTTGGTAAAATTGGAAATTGTTGTGGTCAGGTTCCATGATATGCATATGGTAAAGCTGAAAAAACTTAGTTTGGGATATTGCAAGGATTGCAGATGATTTTGGAAAAAAATGTTTGAATCCCGACATTCATGGTGCCATGAAAATAGCAAAAAATAAACAGTTTTTTAAGGTAATTTTAGCAGGCTTCAATGGTCCATTCGCCATGGATCAAAAACAGTTAATAGTATTTGGGTATAGCAATTGAACGACAAAAGCATTTAAATTTTGGGAAGAAAGATTGCATGTGGCTTAATAACAAAGATTGACTGGTTTAACCAGAAATGTTTAATGGCAAGAGTTTAGTGAGTAGAGCTATTTTCTGTAAACTGACTTTCATTAGATGGGCCTACTTTTCTAATTTAGTTGTATTAATGCAGTTTGGTGTACATTTCGAGTATACTCAATTGAACTGGAATACATCAGGGTTTCGGGGGACATAGCTGCCAGGTGTTAGTTTTGGCAGGTATAACACTAATAAGATAACACAAAGTAGCAAAATGGCAGCTCAGCTATTGCGGATGGGCTTCTTGACAGTAGACGTAAAACCCTTGTCCTGTGTCAATATTGAAAATTAAGCTTTTAGGATGGATCATACCTTTAAAATATCTCATGTAAAGCCATGATTGATGCGCTGAGCCGTAACTTGGGGCGTAAAACAATGTGAAAAATTAATAGTGCTAGCACTAACCGATATCTTGCCTATTATTTCACTTATTTGTTTTAGATAGAAAGTACATCAATGTGCCTGTCCCTGTTGCTAGCCATTAACCCGCATTGTGGTTCGAAAATTTACATGAAATTGTTCTCAGAGCTTTCAGAGCTAACTGTGTTCTGTAACCGTTGGCAGGCGCCCAGACCTCTTTTTCTGGGGGGGCAAACGGGGGGCCCCAATGTGAATTTTTGGGGGGGGGGGGGGGAAAAGGAAATTCTGGGGGTAAAGTATCAAATATTTGGGGTTTTAACCAATTTTGAACCCAACAAATCGCTGATTTTTCCCAAAATTTGGTGATTTTTCGGTCGCCAAATCGCCAATTTTGCCAAAATCCCTCATTTTTCTTTTGGCTTTGGGGGGGGGGGGGGGCAATGCAAAACTAGGGAAAGCAAAAATATGCCCCGTGGCGCAGCCACTGTCTGTTAAGAGTCTTTACACTTATGATAGAAGGTTATGACTTATGATTGTTGAAATCCATTGGTTTACATTGCAGAGATAAAGGTGGTTGGTTAGCATATGGATAGCTGGTAGCTGTAGTTAATTTACTATGTGATAAACCCTAACTTAAAATCTCATGCAGATGCAAATCTTATTCAAAGAATATAAGGCTATACATGTCCTCTTTAATGTTGAAACACTATGTTCAATTTATAACTTCTCAAAACTAATTCAAGCTTATCAGCAGCCATCACCAGGAAGACCATAATTTTAAAGGCCTACGCAACCATCGTACAGGCCTTCAAACGGCTAATCATTATTTTGAGGGGCCTTAATGTTATGCATCGGGCTTTGTAAACGAAACTGAAAGGTCAGGCCGTGGATCGAGTTCAGTGCACCACGTTGTCGAGTTGGGATGCAGACTGATCAATGTGACGGCTATAGCCCGAGACACAAGGCCTTTAGAGAAAAATGAATACCGTAACCTTTTACCCTCCAAGTGCTACCTGCGTTTAACAAACTTCCTGATGGCTAATTACACTATATGGTTCATCTCAATAGCCAATTGAAATGCAGCTTTTAAATATTCAGCCCCCTACAGGCCATTCTGTAGGCAGTTTTGATGGCTAACAAAAAACATCAATAAGTGTAATTGTGACAATCAATACTATAACCCATGAGGGCTAAAACTAGATATCCAGACTTAGTGTAATAATGTCTTCACCGTATTATATAGAACTTGATTTTCGCGTCCGGAAAACAGTTGAATACATTTAGGGTATCAAGTTTTGTCACAATACCAATTTGAAAAAGAAACTTTAGGTGTGATATATATTGGTGAAGTTAAAGTAAACTTTCTTCTGATCAGCAAAACTTCCAGGGATTTCAAGATTTTTTTCAAAGAAACTTATACATGTCATTTTGGAGATCAAATGAACAAATTGAAGGGGAGTTCAATGCCCTATTAGAACCCACAGCGAAGTAAGAATCCGGTCTCACATACATAGAAAAGAAATAATTGAATGGATATTCAAATTGATTCAATTAATGTAATATTCCTATTTTTCCCATAGAACTGAAAATATTACCAGCAATTCAAATGGTCCCGTAATCCTAGGTGTCTTGAAACATACATCATGTCATGATCAATTTGCTCTGTTAATTTTGTCACTTTAAGGCCAAACAAAAATTCCCTGAAGGGAATGATTGGAGACATGTTACTTGTCAAAAAAATCTTGGTCATCACTAATTTCTCACCCAACACCTTACAGCCTCAACTATAAGTGCACAGTTTCCCAAAAGAATGCATGAGCTCTATGGTGCTTAGAACTTTGACCTCTGAAATGAAATGCCTTAACAAAACTGAATACCAAGTATGTAATTCTAGTACATTACTCATAGGGTCTGTTAACATTAAGCTGCGGTTGGTAGTGTGTGTCTTGTGGCAAATTTGGGGATTACATCTGAGTTTCGACGGGATTTAATCAAGGTTGAGTGATTATTGGACTGCCAGGTTTACACTTCACTGGGATTCACACAGCTGGTCAATGATTGGTGCATGTAGCTTTTGTGAAGACTGTAATGTAATCTGTGAGCCTTAGGCGATTTAGAGTTGTCAGGAAGGCTAACATTTAATCGTGTTGTAATGGTTATCAATTGACCACCAAATACTGGGGTGGAACTATGTTAGTCTAGCAGAAGAGACGTACTTGAATAAGTATTAGATCAATAAAAGTAAGTGAACAGAAAGCAAATATATGTGCTTAAAGGTGCAACCAAGGCTTTCAAGTCTTCCATTTTCTGTGATAGTAGTAGTAGTTAATTTCATATAGATTAGACGCACAATACATTCCCTATATTTATGTGGTTACAGAAATAACTTAAAATGAAAACAAAAGGTGATGTGTTTGATTGTTGTATGCTTATATTTCATGAGAAAAAATAGGCCCTGAATTTCGTTATTGAATCTATACGAAATTAGAAATTTCACAATTTTTGTACCAACAAATTTCTACAGCTTCTTAATCCTTACAGATGTGGTATTTTTATACAAAGCTTTACACCAGTGCCCAAACTCAGAATTTTTCAATTTTTTGGGACACCTGTTATTTGAAATACACAAAAGCAAACATAACAAATCAGAATTCTTTAAAATATTAATAGATTATTTTTTTTATAGATAATTTAAACAAGAACAAATCCATGATTCAGTGATTTTAACGAGGTCAAGGTCATGTGAGGTCAACTTCAAAAATGAGTATAACCATGTACAAATGGACCGCATGGAAAAAGTTGGAAGGTCAATTGGACCCAAACTTGGTCATAGGTGCACCTGGATTCCTCATAGGTTGATGAGGTCAAAGGTCATGTGGCCGAGGTTCAAAGGTCATGGGCGGACGAGAACAGCGAAATTTAGTTTGACTTGCCTATCACTCTAGGGCTGACATCATTGCTACAATGCATTGTTGCATCGGCATGCTTTTTGAAAAGGCATATGCAGGCATGGGCCCGGATCCTGCATTGATTTGAGTGTTAATGCCACCTAGCACCCTGCAGGATAAAATATCTGAAGCAGGTCTGATGATAGACTACAAAATGCTAATGATTTCCCAAATAATTGTATGCCCGATGCACAAGAATTGATGTGAGATGTCAATGCTAATACGACTGACAGCCTACACTAAGATGAAGAAAAATATCAGGTCACTACTTAGTTTTATATATACAATATCCAAATTATTTTGTAATTAGTGGAAGTTTCATTTTAGTGTGCTTGAGTATATATCACTTTCCCTTAAACAGATGACAGATATAATGCTTCAGTCTTCATTATTTCTGCAATAAAGGGCTCCATTTTTCATTATTCGATAGATGACTGAAGTCGGTAATTAGGCGTAGAAGTGGTGCATCATTCCAGAGAATTTCAAGCATGCCTGGCAAAAGTGGGGAATGTGGAATCACATACTGGGAAGGAATTTGATATTTGGGGGGAAATTTTTGTCCTTTTAAATAAAGAAATACGTAAGAATTGAAGGGACAATTGGCCAATCTTGGAGGGAAATCTGGATTTTATTCCAGAGAAATTATAGCATATTTCCATGAAATGTCTCCGGCAAATATGATGGTTAAGGCCCGTGCATTCCTTCATTTTATGGCATGATTGGGATTTGCAAAATTTTGTGCAATCTGCCTTGAAGGACTCGGCACATCTTCCAAGACGCTAATGTTTTACAACTTGAATTCCTTGCTTACGTGGTTCCATGCTAAAAGCTTATTGAGGTAAAAAAAAATTGTGTCCTGAAAATATAAGGAAAGTCAACATCGACTTACTAAAAATAAGGCGCTAAAGCTAACAAATTAACTCGTCCCTAGGAAGGTTATGCCTGCACTCAAGATAACAAGCATGTGGATTTTTTGCTTTGCCGTTGGCGACAAACAAACCCTGTTGTCTCCCAGGGCTTGTTTTGAAGCGAAATATCCCCAGACTCATGCTGCATTACCATTATCAATCAGGCACTCAGGGAACCACATTAACACTTGAACATCAGTATGACCTTTTTTCTACAATTGCTGGTAGGGGATTGTGATTGGTTAAAGAGGAATAATCAATCAAACTTATTCCACTTTTTTCGCGATATGTAGGTAAGCTTGGCCAAAAGTGAATATTGCGTAGACAAACACAGAAGAACAAATCAATCTGGCCTGTATTCTTGATCAATCAGTGTAGGGGTTTCTGTGTCGGTCAACAGAGAGATACATTTGGGGAGAACGATATTTGTCACCAAGAAATGGCAGATGTGCGTTCAAGATCGGCTTTGTCTCTTTTTGGCTAGTACTTGCCTTACATTGGAGGTGTTTTAAATATGGGGATGGGGACCATTCCCGATTTTCAGATTTCAATCCGATTCGTTGCAGAGACCCCTGTCGTAAAAGAATCTTTCTTGATCATAACCAGGCGAAGTTGTCAACCATGTAGCTGGTTACCATGGTCAACCACGGCATGGAAGCACTGTGCTTGCCATGCCATTTGCACTCTTGGCCAGCTTTGACATGGTAAACATAGGTTTGAGAAAATGGTACACAGTCCCCAACTATAGTGACCTATGATCAAACGTGGTCATTTTACCATGGTTACATAGTATTGAACGTTGCTTTGGCCACGTTAGCTTTAACTGGTTGTTCCGATTTTTGTCTAAACATGTTCTATGCTTGATATGGGAGCCTGAAACTTGGTATTTGCTGACCAACAATTTACCGTGGGAAACAAACTTGTGGTTTTGATGCTAGAAGCGGATAATGCCTAGTGCAACGCCCTATATACTACTGTGCTATTGATTGTGACCATGTAAAATGGCAGTTTCTTCTTTTTGTCCAGTACCTTGGGAAAGAAATGGATTTGGAAGCTGGAATTTCAGGAGGACAATGCTCAAAAATAGCAACCTTTCATCTGATATAACAATTGACGAGCGAACAAGCACCTTTAAATACTGACCCCCGATATGATTAACCATGGGAGGGAGATAACGACCTGAAATGGTAGGGTGATATAACCCAACTTGCTGCAGTTCGTTAGATATACTCGTTCCAGCATGCTTCAGTTCTTTAGACCGCTTTGGCTGCCTAAGCTACAACTGTACAATTAAGTGTTAGGTTTGTAACGTTATTACCACCTCCATGTCCAAAAGGCAGCATTTTATACTGTTACAAAACCTAACCCCTAATTTTTACGTGGTAACTTCAAATTTTAAGCTTCCCTAGCCCAAAAATATGGGAGGTGTTTCTTCTTCAGTTTCACAACCTCTAAATTTACGGATCCCCAAATTCAGTTCATAAGTACATCAATATCCATTTCCTACGTTAAAACAAAAAAGTATGTCTAACCCCATGTTCCAGTTCAATCCACACATGGCTCACTTTCGGTTTTTGGCATAATGTGTTATCTTTATTGACATCATCATTTCAATAACAATAAATGGAAATTGTTTTCATCCTTGATAGTATGGAAATTCCCTATTTGAATAAACATATTTTTCAAAGAAAAGGAAGGGCAACTGTTTAGAAATAAGACAACATGCCCTATAATCTGGGGCAAAAACCGAGATAAATAGTTAGGCAAATACCGGCTCTAGATTACAAAAGAAAAGGTAGGAAAAACATAAGGAGTATACTTAAAGTAAGATTTACTCAGATATGGCTCGCCCTGCCATAGAGAGAACTTGAAATCGCAAAAAAGAGCAACATTGATGTTTATCTGTCCTTGAATCTAATGCATGAAACTTGTTTTGGTAAGTTAATCACCTTGTACAATCCATGTTTGAACATGAAAGGAAAGTTTGAAACCTTTTTCATATTGTTTATTTCCACACACTGCACTCTGCAATCTGTCAGCACCATGCGCCAGCTATTAAGCATCACATTTGACAACGCACAAATCAAAACCTTTCAGTTCGTGAATTGGTACAAGTGAATCAAAGAATTTTGCGTACATTCAACGATCATGCACCACGTACATACTGAAGAAATTGTGATGAAAGGTGGTCTACTGCACAAATCTGTTTGACAAATGAACCCCAT